>CM051271.1:4337772-4400272 GCA_027921565.1 Artemia sinica | reverse complement strand
TGTGTGACAGCGTTGGCACCATAGTTCGGAGAACTACCACTGTTGCGGTTTCCTTTTATTTATTTATTTTTTGTTTTTTTTTGTTCCTCCGCTTGGGAGTTTTCGGGGAGTGGTATACGGAGTTTTCAGTTGTATGTCCTGTTTGTAGTTGCGCATTTGTATGGTTTTTCAAATTTGTATTTATGGGTAGGTGTAGTCAATTTTTGCCAAAGCGCTTGGTTTGTTTTACTTTACTGTTTTAGATAATCTCATAATTCTATATATATATATATATATATAGATATTCTATCTATATTCTATTCTATATATATATATATATATATATATATATATATATATATATATATATATATATATATATATATATATATATATATATATATATATATATATATATATATATATATATATATATATATATATAAATAAATGGGAAGGTTGAACGTAAGCATAGGGAATTAGCTTACATGCTGGGAATACATGCAACAGAGGAAAATGAAAATTGGGATGAACATTTACCATTTGTAGTCTTTGCAATAAATATGGCTTTTTCACGTTCCTTAAAAGAAACGCCATTTTTTTGCAACATATAAGAGATCCCAGAATTTGTTTAGATGAAATACATAAAAATAGAATATGTTACAACTTAGACCAATATAAGCAAGAAATGGTGATGCGAATGAAAAAAAGCTATGGAACAAGTTAAAGAATATCTGGAAGATGCGAAAACAGAACAAAAAGAAAAATATGACCGAACAAGCAAAAATAAAACAGATTACCGTTTAGGAGACTTGGTTTATGTGTACAAGACTAACCTGGAAGGAACAAAAAAGTTAAAACCAAAATGGAATGGACCCTACAGGATTATGAAAATTCTACCAAATAACTTAACATATGTTCTAAAGCCTCAGTATAAGGAAAAGGAAGAAGTAGTACACCATAATAGAATGAAAAAGTGATATTTTCCAAAACCGTGGAAAACAGAACCTATTCTTTCAGACGAAGAAATAGAGCAAACAGTTTCAGCAGTATATATCAGAAGACAATATGAATTTTATGACCTTTTTAATTACCACAAAAGTTGGGAGGAGTGGAAGGAGTATTTAGCCCAGTTTTGGCTACAAACTCTACACAACAAACAAGAGAAAAAGGGAAATCTTTGATGCTTATCGGATAGGACCGATGAAGAAAATTAAACACAACATAAGGGTTTTAAAATGTGATAAACCAAGGGAAAAATCCACAGAGGAAGAAAAATTGGAAGGAACCAATGAATTATCTGATCTTTATAGATTAGACTCTCCTATAGTCTTAACGCAAAAATGGCTTTTGGAACAAACGCCATCTACCAGACGCGAGCTAACAGAATGTGACACTGATAATTCTACTACAAAAAAAACCGATATCACTAAACCTGGGCCATCATCAAGAAAACCCTCTTTAAGAGAAAAATTATGGAGAAAAGTAAAGAAACCAGAGGGGCAGCAACAAGTTCCTTTGTCAGCAGCACAAGTAGCTAAAACACTTATGAAAAAGGCCAAACTTCAGGAGAAACAAAGATTAAAGATATTTGACGAGGCAACAAAACCGCGCTCGAACTCAGAGCCTTGTAAACCACACTATAGAGACCACGGAAATACTTGCAAATATGATAAAGAAGAAAAGCAAAAATTTAGGGTCCAAAACTCGGACCAGGAAACGGAGAAAGGCAGAACAAGCGTAGCCCCCAGCAGATTAATATTTGAATAAAACAATTATAATAGAAAAAAAAAATAAAAATAAAACGAGTAAAAAGCCTCCAAAGAAATATCTATATATTCTTTTTTAATCGGTATATAAATAACATCAAGTTTTCCTTCAATTATATATCGCCAGTAAAAATTATTACCGTGACGTTCTGACGCTATTATTTGTTCCGATCTGAAGTGACATCATAGCTTCCTGCAAAAATTTTGTTTCCGATACGAGATAAAACTTTGCAAACGGTGTAATGTCAAGACTTGTCAAAACGAATTAGGCTTCGTTTCATAAAAGCAATTAATAAGGCCACGTAACTTTTAAACATAATTTGGGGGGAAAATATAAAAAAAAACGAAGGAGGTTAGTCTACTGAAATAGGGTCATTGGAAGCTAGCGAATTTGGAGTGAGCTCAATCACTGCTGGTCTCTCGTTGTTAAGTACATGCAATGCATCTACTGACCTTTGACTCTTTGAGGTGACACTTTCAGTCGAATTCGAAAAAAAAATTGTTTATGAAGAATTTTAAAATTATTATAATGGGAAAAACAGCAAGAGTTTACATTAAGTCGACTACATGTACAAGCTAGCTGTAATCTTATTATAATTAATTATAGTCTAACATAATATTTTTTTATTAGTTACAAATGGTAAAAAGAAAAAAAAGAAATTTTAAAGAAGCGCTATAAAGGTTTAAGCAACACTTAGAATAAGCTTAGAAAGCAAAACAAGTGAAAAGCGATATAACAATAAATTATAACCTAAAAACTTACCAGGAGGTAAAAGTCAAGGGCAAAATCCAATAAAAATAAGCCAAAAATTAAACCTCATCGTCACAAGCAAACCACAGTAGTTCAAGATAATAATTTTAGCTCTAGCAATGTTTTGGATCTAAGAAAACGAACTGGCACAGGAGAATCCTAGTTTAAACAATTGGTTTTCACCTGTGCCAACCCAAACACCCAAATCCCAATCCGTTGAACCCTAACACAAACTAAACAGTATCCAATTTTTCTTTGAAAATAAAATATAGTTTTACACAACAAAAGAAAACTCGCAGTAATGAAAAGAAATCCATTCTTATAATTCTCCCAGATTCAAGCTTATCAATAAACCACAGATAATGACCACCGAATTCAAAGTTATTTATCCTTGCAACGGAATTATTGTCTCTCTTTCTTTGGCAAATAAAATAGTAATTAAAGCTGGGACAAAATTGGCAACCATTATATCGTACAAATTGCATTTTAAGGAAAAAGTGAGAACTAGCAAATGTGGGGCAAAACTTAATTAAAAGTGTTAAAAAAAAAATTAGCTGAAAAACTACATTACTTTTCTAACACAAAAACTATCGAAGAAAAAATTTGAATAATTTAAAAAATACAGGTGGCAAAAATTAGACACCCACCCCCCACCTCTTCAAAATATGGAGATAATGAATTTGACCATAGAAGGGCAATCCGCATAAAAACTTGTTAAGGGTTTTTTTTTGAAAAATACGTGAAACAGTGTGTTACAAATTACTGTGTGCCATGAAGGCCAGGTATTTTTTATGCAGAAGGGCCACTTTTCTGATAAAAGAAACGTTATAAAGAGCTACCAGAAGGCAGCCCTGGTAAGCAAACCTTCAGAGTACAGGCAAGAGCCATTTGATAATGGCATAAGAGGTATAAGGTGAACAGCAAAAAAAAAAAAAAAAAAAAAAAAAAAAAAAAAAAAAAAAAAAAAAAACTTGTCAGATCCAAGCTGTGAGTGAAGCCTTAACCCAAAAAGACGTTAAAGCTGAAAAAAAGAGAGATTACAGACAAAAACGTTATGAAACTGTCAAGTACCTAGAAATTCGAAAAGAATTGAAAAGCTCATATATGTATATATGTATATAGTCGTATATGAAAAAAGTTATATAGTGGTAACAAATGTTGTTGAGAAAATATATACAATTATAAATGTATTTTGAAAACTCTTTATAAATATGGAACTGTTATCATATAAAAAAAATATATAAATATGTAAATTTTGATAGCAAAATCATGCTATATGAATATTATATGTAAATGTTTGACCTCGAGTCAACGTATTAATAATTTTTATTGTGAAATAATCCGTTTAGTATTAAGTTTGAAAGAATAGTACAGCAAGAAACATAATGGTTCGATTTAAGCGGGATATTATTTTTTGGCTTAAAAGAGAGAAAAGTAAATAAAAGTAATTAAACTTTACGAAGTTGAGTGTTTCTTTCTAATATATATGTAAAACATTATGCTTTTATAAGTATTCTAATGTGAATATTTATTTATTATTAGCTATTTATTATTAGCTATTATTAGCTATTTTTTTGGAAATAAAAATTTTCGTAGCATCCTTTCGGGTCCATTTTTCTTTCAATCATATTTTGACACATTTTCGGAAAGTGACAAATTTTAAAGCCACTTCAAATGTATCCTGATACTATCATCTCATACCATCACAAACGTAACCAGACTTGATCAACTGATATGTTGGAAACTATAGCAGTCTTACAGACTTTACTACAAGTTCATCAAAAAGTGAGATAAAATTAGAACTTAATTTAGGCCTAGATATTGTGCTACATAGCCCAAATGGCTTATGTTATTGAAATATGTGAAAATGCTTTGTGCTGGAAAAAATATGTGAAAATTTAAAAAAAATTAAAATGTTATGTGTAATTTACCCAAGGTATTTCTAAAACGAAAAATAAACGGTATATCAACCACATCACACAGATAAATTAAATTATTAATGGGAATTAAATGTAAACTCAAATAATTCATAAACTTTTCTAATATAACTTGAAATCTAATTTAAGCAAAACCACTAATATTATGTTTAAGCCGCTTGAGGTCAAGTTAAAAGAGAAGATGCATATGAAGAAGGGTAAAAAGAGTATTTTTCAGTCCTAGAGACAGAGAAAAAGAGAAACAAGGATGAATTTCAAATTGAAATCCTTCGACAAAAAAAAGAACATGGCCTATATTGGACCTGAAACATGACCCTAAGGAAACCCATTGAGGGTAGATGCACATAATTACCCAAAGATGGCAGCATAATAGCTGTAGACAAAATTAAGGTTTTTTTAAAGTAAAATATTGAGAATTGGGACAATTCTTCTTTAAATGGGTAGTATTGTGGTAAAGCTTTCTAATTTAGTTAATTATTAAATTAGTAAAAATATATTAAGACGCAAATGCAAAGTTTCATAATACCACTTTTTAATAAGATAAGGAATATATCCTGCCAAGTTTCTGCTTAACGGGAAATTCAGAAATACCACTTCCTAGCTAATTGCGTCGGTTGGTTAAAGGAAGGTGTGGTTGATAAAATGTATAAAAGATACATTTTATGGGAAGGGGCTGAATGTTAATAACTAGATTTAGACTGATACTAACTTTATGCCGGACTGACCTCTGGTCCGTTGTTTTTAGAAATATCTTGGAATCTTGTCTTATCATTGTAAGTGCCTAAGTATCTTATTATATATTATTGTAGTTTCTGAGACTTGTGGTCTACTTGGGACAGCCAGTCCCAGTAGAAAGTATATATATCTGATTATTGTTATATGTTAAATGAATAAAAGTATTGTATTTTAGACAACCTCTCTACAATCTACCTTTAGCCCCTCGAACATACCCAGCTGGTACGCCTCATTAGTTCGGTCATAGCCTAAGGCAGGCTACCAAAGTTTAATTACCTTAGGGCCAGAGTTTATCTCCCCTATAAAGGGAGAATAAAGGCATCTACGACTACAACGCTCAAATACCATAATAATACACGTCACAACACAACTTTCAAAATTTAAACCAGAATTATAGAAGCAAACACAGGTGACAAGCAAGTCATTGAATTTGCCTTTGAAAGTGCATACATGATCTTTGGCACTTTGGATTACCCTATAAGGCTGACATGCTTATTTTCCTGGGAGTTTTCTCCAAGAAATTGTTAGATTTAATAAGAGGTAGTAGAGTAATAGAGGTTTCTTGTGAATTTCTATCACTGCTTTCATCATCACTGTCTATTAAAAGGATTTTATCCTATTTGAATTTTATTTCTCTACAATCTCTCTTCCCTTCTTTTACTTATACAAAAATATTGTTTTTACACAAGCAAAATTTCTACAGAAAGATATAGAAGACTTTTCCGCTACATAATTGAAACATTAAATGAGTGAATTTTTCCTCTTCCCATCCCCATTCACTTTTTAAAACTCATTATGTAAATTTTTTTAGTGATTTTGAATATTCTTTTTAGCCCTTTTTTACTAAATTCTGTTTTTGTAACAAAGACTATATAATATTTTTATTATTATTAACCTGTTTAATCTTTGCTAGTTTTTGAAAGAAGGTGACAGACAAGCCCCTGAATTGGTCCATTGTTGTACTGCAAAGTTTATACATGATCTTGGAACTTTGGGTTACCCTAAAAGGCTGTTATGACCCAATCTTCCAGGGAATTCTATCCAAGGAATCATTAGACTGAATAGAGGCAGTCCAAAAAAGGTGCATGGGAATTAGCTTCTCAAAAAGTGTATAGCCCCTTAAATCTCCCTTCTTCAGAGAACCATTATGGCTACTCTCAAGGAAAGGAGAAGAAAGATTTAATTTTGTTTATCCAATACTCCTCTATAAAACCCCTGAGTGAATTAACTTTTACCTAGTGATTTGGCCTGTCATTCTACAATCTCTCCTCTCTGGTTCTACAACCTGTCCTCCCTTTTCATACAAAAACCTATATTTTCATACCAATACAATTTTCATAGGATACAGAAGACCTATCCCCCTACATAATTGATATGCTAGAAAAAGTAAATATCTCTTTTTCCCACATTACACTCTTTTTACAGCTTGTTGTGTAAAGAATTTTACTAATTTTTATTTTTATTTTCAGCCTTTTTTTTACTAAATTGTGATTCTCTGTTACAAAGACTATCTTATCTTTTTATTATTATTAACCGGTTTAATTCTCGCTAGTTTAAATTGCTTTACATGTTGACCTTCTCTTGAAAGAAGGTCAACTGGACTGTTTGAAAGAAGTTTTCCAAGAAAATTTTTTCTCCACTCATCAAAATTATCCATTGCTAATGCTGTCTATCTCTTACTAAAGCATATCCCAATAATGTGTTATAATTTAAAAAGTAACATAGAGAAGGTTTAACACCCATTCCAAAGTGTAGAAACAGGGTAAGAAAAGCATTCAGATCAAAAACAGATCTTAGCACTTTGATTATGTAAAAGCAAAAAATCGGATCAAAATCAAGTAAGATTGCAAAAGTAAAAATTTGCCTGTTGATTAACAACAATATTATTAAAATTATAATAAGTTCCATAGTTTTTGACCAAAATAAAACCTTTATTTTTCAGGTGAAGAACCAAAAAAGTCTCTGATCACTGTATAGTAGGCTTCCAGGTTTTGGCTAATGGCAGAAAAGACAAAAAAAACACCAAGAAAAAATTACAACAGAGCAGACTTCGCTGCGATGCGCAATGACCTCAGCACACAGTGGATTGGGGAAAAGAGTTCAGTTTGACTGAAAACTGTAAGGAAATGTACTCCAAATTCCTCTCTGTCATGTCTCAGGCTGAGGAGAACACGTACCATTTGCCAAACATTATAAAAGACCAACCCTACCACACGCTGTTTTGGACCTCATCAAAAAAAGCAAGCCTGTTGGAAAAATTATGTAGCTGACCAGTCGAGCCCTCTCAAAGCAAGAGCCTACCGAAGGCTACGAAATAAGGTGAGGCGACAAATCATGCAAGCAGCTAGTATGCGGGAGCAAGACCTTGCAGAATCTATCAAGACAAACCTCAGAATGTTTTGGAACCACATAAATTCTAAACGCATTGCGAGGCCAGACATTCCAAGCTTAAAAAACCCTACCTACGACTGGACTCCTGATTGAAAGATCTGCAGAAAAAGCAGATTTACTAAACACATATTTCACTACCGTCTTCACTCAGGAACCTATTCAGTCATCACTACCAACCCTGCAAACCATAGTCCCTGACCAAACACCCAGGATCAAGATAGAGCCACAGGTGGTCCTGAAGAAACTCAAAGAGCTAGGGATAAGCAAATCGCCAGGTCCGGACGGACTTCATCCCAGAGTGTTAAAAGAAACCGCAGATCTAATTGCAGAGCCTCTACTGATGATTTTTCAAAAATCCTTACAGTCGAATGAACTCCTTAGTATCTGGAAAAAGGCAACGGTGATACCATTGCAAAAAAAGGGAAACCGCCAAGATCCTCTAAATTACCGCCCGATCAGTCTAACCTGCATAGCCTGCAAAATACTGGAATCTATCATATCTGACCATATCCTTGAGCACATGAGCAAAAGAAAGATAATCACTAGCAAGCAATTTGGGTTCTTGAAGAAAAGGTTTGCAGAGTCACAGCTTCTTATGGAAAACTGAAAATGCATGCAGATAAGGGTTATCAAGTCAATGTCATTTACATAGACCTTAAAAAGTCCTTTGACAAAGTACCTCATCGTCGCCTTTTATACAAACTCCGCAACCTTGGTCTGGGAGCCACAGTTGATTGGATTGAACAGTTTCTTATTGGAAGGTCTCAAACAGTATCAGTAGATGGAGTTTCGAGCACACTTGAAGTAGAGGTAATCAGCGGTGTTCTCCAGGGCTCGGTCCTTGGCCCGCTCTTATTTAACCTATATCTCAATGATCTAGTAGAAGGTATCAACTCTGAGATTCTACTGTACGCAGACGACACCAAGCTGTATAAAGTATTTAAAACAGTTGCCGATGCACAATCTCTGAAAGACGACCTTGACAAGCTCAATAGTTGGATGTCCAACTGGCATATGGAAATCAATATCGACGAAAGCTACAAGCTAACGATAGGGAAACCTACTATCCACTATGAATATAGATTAGGAGACTTACCGATCACATCCTGCCAGGAGGAGCGCGACTTGGGAGTTGTCATTGACAGCAACCTCGACTTCCAGGCCCACTACAACAGCAAAGCGTGTTGCAGGAGTTTTAAGGCGCAACTTCACTTTGGAAATGATAAGACCCTTTGCCTTCTCTACAAATCTTTGGTAAGGCCTATCCTTGAATATGGTCATTGCACTGCACGTCCCTTTTACAACAAAGACATTGAAGCTCTTGAAAAAGTTCAAAGACGAATAACAAAGTTCTGTCCGACTTTGAGAAATTTATCCTACGAAGATAGGCTCCGGAAGCTCAAACTCCCTTCACTAGCTTATCGACTGCACCGAGGAGACCTCATTGAGATATACAAGCTTTTCTACGCCGCCTACGAAAACATCCAGGCTACCGATGTTATAAGCTTCAGCCACAAGAACCTTCGTGGTCACAACCTCAAGCTTCAAGAGGAGAGGTTCCAAAAGGACATCGGCCGTTGGGCGTTCAAGGACCGAGTAACGCAACACTAGAACAGGCTCCCCTTTGAAGTCATCCATACAAACTCATTAAACTCGTTCAAGCAGGAACTGGACAAATACTATGGTGAAAGTGCCTACAATTTTTTTTCAATTTAAAAGATTTTTGTAGAGGCCCTGTGGCCTATTTGTTTTGCATTATATTATTATTATTATTATTTAAAAAGAGTATGGGAATCCCTAGAACGGAAATTTGGGGAAGAGAGGAGAAGCCTAAAAGGGAAAAGTGGCGATGCAAGTTGCAGCAAAGAAAATAAATGGTGTCTCTTCAAACTTATGGAGTTTGTTTCAGACTATATGGCAGAAAGAAACAGAGAACAAAAAAGAATTTTCACTTATTGCCTAGTTTTCCAGATTTTGAAACTGACTTCTCTGTTGTTGACAACAGCTATGAAGCTGGAAGTGTTGAAGAAACCATGTATACCAGCTATGATGCAGGAAGTGCTGGTGAAACTGTTTTACAAGTGCTGATTTTGATGAAGACACAATTGACAGCACTTTAGAGTCAATTTTGTCCGGTAGAAAAAAGAAGTAAAATGAAGAAAATAATCAAAAGAGAAAATACATACCCAGTAAAAAAAACACCAACAAGAGTTGAAAAGAGAAAAAAAGCCAATTGATGCTAGCCATAAAACCCCAATAACAAATTTGAACAGAAATCAAGAACAAAAAACAAAGATCAGTGGGGAGACTTCAGCTATTGATGACCAAAGGCCCGAGATGACATTTAAAACTATGCCTCATATTGGTGCTGCCTCAGCTGCTATGCAGATCATGGAAAGAGCAGAGACTCTCTTAAGGGAAGTGAGGAGAAGAGAGACAGGGAATTTTTCTTGGGCCAATCGGTTACAGCAAAATTGAGACAGTTCAATGAAAAGTGTCAGATCTTAATTGAAAAAAAGATAAATGACCTTATTTTTAAAGAAGAAATGAAAGCTTTAGAGCAAGAATGAAATTATTGCAATATTATTTGCAATATGTGATTCTATTTGACGATTTTGACTGCTTCTTAGTATTAAATTTGATATCATGTGTCCAGGCTTTCTGAAAACTAAATATTCTATCAGTTGGTACATAACAGTTAACAGGTTGCTATGCTACACTGCATACACTATCATCATAATAGATTTTTATTTTTCTATATAGTATTACAATTTCTTTTCCCTACTTCTGACAAAGATAAAAAGGAAATCTGAAGTAGTAACAGTTCAAATGCTTTGAATTTTATGTTTTAACTAGGATCATGAAATAGCATAGTAAATTGTTTTCTTTGATCATTTTGCCCTGTTGTAGACATTACATACCCTACACGGGAGAATTTGATTAATAGAACTTATTTTTATTTTCATACAGTCATAATCTATGAACTCATAAATAATAAAACGAACACAGCTAAACCAAGGTCACTTTTTAAAGGTTATAATAATCTGTATTTACTTTAAAAATGAACTTTGTTGAATGTGTTCGTGTTGCCAGGAAACACTTCCTGCAGATGAGCTAAAGTATTTACACAAATAGTCGCGAATCCTTATTGCATTTTCACTAGGGTGATTCGAAGCCAATCCGCTGTTTATATTTGTAAAATTTGCCAAGTTAGATGTATCACTCCTCCAGCTCCAATAAGACACATCTCCAGAATCAACTGAGTCTGAAGTTACATAAGCACGCATTCCTGTGCCACTATCACAGTGTATTAGATAGTTGTGGAGACAGCATGCTGTTTTAATTACTATGGTTACTGTTGAGGGTTTAAGGTTTATAGGGTGGCAAAATACCCTCCACTTTAAAACAAAAATTCTCTGAAATCAAATGTTTTCAATAACCCTTTGAGCCCGAGATAATATATAATTGAAAATGCGTCGCTCTGCATTAGGGTTCTTCCACATTAAGGCCTTGCCAAATATGACTTAAGGGGAAAGGCTTCATCGCCAACGAATTGAAAAGGGTATTTGAAAGCACTTTCTCTTAGATTTGGTAATGGCTCTGGCTCAGGCAAATCAATCATATATTCATTTAGGGCAGCTCCTATATGAGAAGATGAATATTTTCCAGAGTCACTATCACTGCCATAACCTCCAATGTCAATATAAGTAACTTTATAATTGCGCCATCACATATGGCAAATAGTACAACAGAGAAATAATATTTTAATTGTAGTATTCAGACCCACTGTTTTTAGGTTAACGAAATTTTCACTTTAAGGCTGACGATTGAGAAGTGCCTGAGTTTTCAAACCTTTGGTCCTCAGTTTTATAGATTATGAGCAAGCGTTCGATTCTGTTGATAGAAGAGCTTTAGTAAAGGTTTTATCCTTGTATGTTATACCAGACAAATACATTAAAGTGAGTAGTGCTAAATACGAGAATACCATTGCTGCGGTTAAGGTAAGAAATACCTTAACGAGTTAACAGCTAAAACGTTAACGAGTTAACGAGAATAAGTTAAACAGCTAGTTTTGTATTAAATCAGGAGTTCAGCTGGGCTGTGTTCTATCCTCTTTTATAAGAATTATTTTGATAGACTTTGCGAAAGGCAATAGGAGACCATGGGAATCAAATAGAGAGGAAAAAGTCTCCTGGACTTAGATTATGCTGATGATTTAAGCATCCTAGATTAAAGTGTGAGCAAAATGAATGAAGTTTTAGAGGATTTGCGAGTTCAGGGTGCTAGAATAGGTTTGAAAATTAATGTTAAGAACACTAAGTCACTAAGGCTAGGAATTAGCGAAGATGAAAAGTTGACGTTGAGTTGATCAGGTAGGCAGCTTCACTTACCTTTGTAGTATTATTAGTAAAACGGTTGGTAAAATCTCACGTATCTGATCACCGATGCGCTGCATCGGTGCTGATTGCTTGTGAAGGACATTCAGTCATGTTTTGTACTAGAATATGACGAGACAACCAACAACGCTGGTATGGAAGAGTTATAGATACGGTTCGATATTGGTCCTCATGCAGAAACGAAATCCAGAGCAGACATTTATACACAAGTTTTATGGGCCACGTGACAAGTGATAACCTGTATAGGAAGATTATGTCAGCCAGGCAAATGGGAGTGGTGGGCGTGAGCCTTTATTCGTTTTGATTATACTTTTATTTTGCAGATGCGACTGTAAACTTTGTAGTTGTGGCGCAACCGCAGCTTCAATCGAGCCAAGTCCTGCAAACGAGCCAAGTCCTGCAAACGAGCTATCTCGAGAACCATAGCATTAACTGCTCCTGTACATTTTTTCAATGCGCAAATTGCTTTAGTGAAAAACTCAGTGTCGATGTTTCAGACTTAAAAGATTTTGCAATAAAATGTGTACTTGCACTAAGCGTGAGAATCAAAAGTGTGAGAAGTAAGTGTTTAGTTTCAATGAATATTTTATTCAAGTTCATTCCAGAAAAGTAAATAAAAATTTTGGTTTTATTTCGTTCTTCGCAACCTTCCTTGCGATGTTCCCCGGTGAGATCCCCGACGGAATATCCCTATGTGCGAAAAAAATTACGTATCTGATCACCGATGCGCTGCATCGGTGCTGATTGCTTGTGAAGGACATTCAGTCATGTTTTTGTACTAGAATATGACGAGACAACCAACAACGCTGGTATGGAATGTCCTATTTGCGAAAAACTCACGAGTTATAGATACGTGTTCGATATTGGTCCTCATGCAGAAACAAAATCCAGAGCAGACATTTATACACAAGTTTTATGGGCCACGCGACAAGTGATAACCTGTATAGGAAGATTATGTCAGCCAGGCAAATGGGAGGGTGGGCGTGAGAGGGGGCGTGAGCCTTTATTCGTTTTGATTATACTTTTATTTTGCAGACGCGACTGTAAACTTTGTAGTTGTGGCGCAACCGCAGCTTCAATCGAGCCAAGTCCTGCAAACGAGCCAAGTCCTGCAAACGAGCTATCTCGAGAACCACAGCATAAACTGCTCCTGTACATTTTTTCAATGCGCAAATTGCTTTAGTGACACTCAGTGTCGATGTTTCAGACTTAAAAGATTTTGCAATAAAATGTGTACTTGCACTAAGTGTGAGAATCAAAAGTGTGAGAAGTAAGTGTTTAGTTTCAATGAATATTTTATGCAAGTTCATTCCAGAAAAGTAAATAAAAATTTTGGTTTTATTTCGTTTTTCGCAACCTTCCTTGCGATGTTCCCCGGTGAGATCCCCGACGGAATGTCCCTATGTGCGAAAAAAGTATCTGATCACCGATGCGCTGCATCGCTGCTGATTGCTTGTGAAGGACATTCAGTCATGTTTTGTACTAGAATATGACGAGACAACCAACAACGCTGGTATGGAAGAGTTATAGATACGTGTTCGATATTGGTCCTCATGCAGAAACAAAATCCAGAGCAGACATTTATACACAAGTTTTATGGGCCACGCGACAAGTGATAACCTGTATAGGAAGATTATGTCAGCCAGGCAAATGGGAGGGTGGGCGTGAGAGGGGCGTGAGCCTTTATATTCGTTTTGATCAAACTTTTATTTTGCAGATGCGACTGTAAACTTTGTAGTTGTGGCGCAACTGCAGCTTCAATCGAGCCAAGTCCTGCAAACGAGCCAAGTCCTGCAAACGAGCTATCTCGAGAACCATAGCATTAACTGCTCCTGTACATTTTTCAATGCGCAAATTGCTTTAGTGAAACTCAGTGTCTATGTTTCAGATTTTAAAGATTTTGCAATAAAATGTGTACTTGCACTAAGTGTGAGAATCAAAAGTGTGAGAAGTAAGTGTTTAGTTTCAATGAATATTTTATGCAAGTTCATTCCAGAAAAGTAAATAAAAATTTTGGTTTTATTTCGTTTGTCGCAACCTTCCTTGCGATGTTCCCCGGTGAGATCCCCGACGGAATGTCCCTATGTGCGAAAAAAACTCACGTATCTGATCACCGATGCGCTGCATCAGTGCTGATTGCTTGTGAAGGACATTCAGTCATGTTTTGTACTAGAATATGACGAGACAGCCAACAACGCTGGTATGGAAGAGTTATAGATACGTGTTCGATATTGGTCCTCATGCAGAAACGAAATCCATTGCAGACATTTATACACAAGTTTCATGGGCCACGCGACAAGTGATAACCTGTATAGGAAGATTATGTCAGCCAGGCAAATGGGAGGGTGGGCGTTAGAGGGGCGTGAGCCTTTATTCGTTTTGATTATACTTTTATTTTGCAGATGCGACTGTAAACTTTGTAGTTGTGGCGCAACTGCAGCTTCAATCGAGCCAAGTCCTACAAACGAGCCAAGTCCTGCAAACGAGCTATCTTGAGAACCATAGCATTAACTGCTCCTGTATTTTTTTTCAATGCGCAAATTGGAAGCTGCTTTAGTGAAACTCAGTGTCTATGTTTCAGACTTAAAAGATTTTGCAATAAAATGTGTACTTGCACAAAGTGTGAGAAGTAAGTGTTTAGTTTCAATGAATATTTTATGCAAGTTCATTCCAGAAAAGTAAATAAAAATTTTGGTTTTATTTCGTTTGTCGCAACCTTCCTTGCGATGTTCCCCGGTGAGATCCCCAATGGAATGTCCCTATGTGCGAAAAAAACTCACGTATCTGATCACCAATGCGCTGTATCGGTGCTGATTGCTGTGAAGGACATTCAGTCATGTTTTGTACTAGAATATGACGAGACAACCAACAACGCTGGTATGGAAGAGTTATAGATACGTGTTCGATATTGGTCCTCATGCAGAAACGAAATCCGAACAGACATTTATACACAAGTTTTATGGGCCACGCGACAAGTGATAACCTGTATAGGAAGATTATGTCAGCCAGGCAAATGGGAGGGTGGGCGTGAGAGGGGCGTGAGCCTTTATTCGTTTTGATTATACTTTTATTTTGCAGATGCAACTGTAAACTTTGTAGTTGTGGCGCAGCCGCAGCTTCAAAGTCGAGCCAAGTCCTGCAAACGAGCTATCTCGAGAACCATAGCATTAACTGCTCCTGTACATTTTTTCAATGCGCAAATTGCTTTAGTGAAACTCAGTGTCTATGTTTCAGACTTAAAAGATTTTGCGATAAAATGTGTACTTGCACTAAGTGTGAGAATCAAAAGTGTGAGAAGTAAGTGTTTAGTTTCAATGAATATTTTATGTAAGTTCATTCCAGAAAAGTAAATAAAAATTTTGGTTTTATTTCGTTTGTCGCAACCTTCCTTGGGATGTTCCCCGGTGAGATCCCCGACGGAATGTCCCTATGTGCGAAAAAAACTCACGTATCTGATCACCGATACGCTGCATCGGTGCTGATTGCTTGTGAAGGACATTCAGTCCTGTTTTGTACTAGAATATGACGAGACAACCAACAACGCTGGTATGGAAGAGTTATAGATACGTGTTCGATATTGGTCCTCATGCAGAAACGAAATCCAGAGCAGACATTTATACACAAGTTTTATGGGCCACGCGACAATTGATAACCTGTATAAGAAGAGTATGTCAGCCAGGCAAATGGGAGGGTGGGCGTGAGAGGGGCGTGAGCCTTTATTCGCTTTGATTATACTTTTATTTTGCAGATGCGACTGTGAACTTTGTAGTTGTGGCGCAACCGCAGCTTCAATCGAGCCAAGTCCTTCAGACGAGCTATCTCGAGAACCATAGCATTAACTGCTCCTGTACATTTTTCAATGCGCAAATTGCTTTAGTGAAACTCAGTGTCTATGTTTCAGACTTAAAAGATTTTGCAATAAAATGTGTACTTGCACTAAGTGTGAGAATCAAAAGTGTGAGAAGTAAGTGTTTAGTTTCAATGAATATTTGATGCAAGTTCATTCCAGAAAAGTAAACAAAAATTTTGGTTTTATTTCGTTTGTCGCAACCTTCCTTGTGATGTTCCCCAGACTGAGACAGAGCAAATCTAAAATATTAGACGGGAATAGAGCGATTTAAATGATTTTTTGGGTCTTTTTAAGAAGCTGTATTTATTAAGATTTTTTTATTGAATTTTAACAATAAATAAAAAAAAAAACCTAGCTGGTTTTCTTTTTTTCTTCAAAACTCTAAACTATCCCTCTTTTATTGATTTGCCTTCTATTTTGTACGTATTACTCATCAATTTTTGGTTTAAAACAGCAAAAATGGCAATTAAAACAACAACAACAACAAGATAAGCAAAATAGTAGCCTGGGGTTTTATACACGCAGAGGTCTGCCCATATTAACTCAGCTTAATAAGTGGTATCACCCTCACAAAACATGTTTGTACCAACTAATGGTTTATCCTTGGTTGTTTCATCAACTCGAGAATGTCCAATCAGGTGAAGTTGTAGTGGATGTAGTTGAGCAGTAACTGCGGCTTTGTGTTCTGTAGATCACACATGTTGGGTTAGCTGAGCAACCCCAGCTGTGCAACCAAGATTTTTGAAGCAGAGCTTGCAAAAGAACGAGTACTGGTCATTCCCAGTCTTGAACCATTCGCCAATCTTTCTACCGCTGCAATCCGTCTTGCGATGTTCCCCGGTGAGATCCCCGATGGAATGTCCCTATGTGCAAAAAAAACTCACGTATCTGATCACCGATGTGATGCATCGGTGCTGATTGCTTGTGAAGGACATTCAGTCATGTTTTGTGCTAGAATATGACGAGACAACCAACAACGCTGGTATGGAAGAGTTATAGATACGTGTTCGATATTGGTCCTCATGCAGAAACGAAATCCGGAGCAGACATTTATACACAAGTTTTATGGGCCACGCGACAAGTGATAACCTGTATAGGAAGATTATGTCAGCCAGGCAAATGGGAGGGTGGGCGTGAGAGGGGCGTGAGCCTTTATTCGTTTTGATTATACTTTTATTTTGCAGATGCAACTGTAAACTTTGTAGTTGTGGCGCAGCCGCAGCTTCAATCGAGCCAAGTCCTGCAAACGAGCTATCTCGAGAACCATAGCATTAACTGCTCCTGTACATTTTTTCAATGCGCAAATTGCTTTAGTGAAACTCAGTGTCTATGTTTCAGACTTAAAAGATTTTGCGATAAAATGTGTACTTGCACTAAGTGTGAGAATCAAAAGTGTGAGAAGTAAGTGTTTAGTTTCAATGAATATTTTATGCAAGTTCATTCCAGAAAAGTAAATAAAAATTTTGGTTTTATTTCGTTTGTCGCAACCTTCCTTGGGATGTTCCCCCGGTGAGATCCCCGACGGAATGTCCCTATGTGCAAAAAAAACTCACGTATCTGATCACCGATACGCTGCATCGGTGCTGATTGCTTGTGAAGGACATTCAGTCCTGTTTTGTACTAGAATATGACGAGACAACCAACAACGCTGGTATGGAAGAGTTATAGATACGTGTTCGATATTGGTCCTCATGCAGAAACGAAATCCAGAGCAGACATTTATACACAAGTTTTATGGGCCACGCGACAATTGATAACCTGTATAGGAAGAGTATGTCAGCCAGGCAAAGGGGAGGGTGGGCGTGAGAGGGGCGTGAGCCTTTATTCGTTTTGATTATACTTTTATTTTGCAGATGCGACTGTGAACTTTGTAGTTGTGGCGCAACCGCAGCTTCAATCGAGCCAAGTCCTTCAGACGAGCTATCTCGAGAACCATAGCATTAACTGCTCCTGTACATTTTTTCAATGCGCAAATTGCTTTAGTGAAACTCAGTGTCTATGTTTCAGACTTAAAAGATTTTGCAATAAAATGTGTACTTGCACTAAGTGTGAGAATCAAAAGTGTGAGAAGTAAGTGTTTAGTTTCAATGAATATTTGATGCAAGTTCATTCCAGAAAAGTAAACAAAAATTTTGGTTTTATTTCGTTTGTCGCAACCTTCCTTGTGATGTTCCCCAGACTGAGACAGAGCAAATCTAAAATATTAGACGGGAATAGAGCGATTTAAATAATTTTTTGGGTCTTTTTAAGAAGCTGTATTTATTAAGATTTTTTTATGAATTTTAACAATAAATAAAAAAAAAACCTAGCTGGTTTTCTTTTTTTCTTCAAAACTCTAAACTATCCCTTTTTTATTGATTTGCCTTCTATTTTGTACGTATTTACTCATCAATTTTTGGTTTAAAACAGCAAAAATGGCAATTAAAACAACAACAAAACAAGATAAGCAAAATAGTAGCCTGGGGTTTTATACACGCAGAGGTCTGCCCATATTAACTCAGCCTAATAAGTGGTATCACCCTCACAAAACATGTTTGTACCAACTAATGGTTTATCCTTGGTTGTTTCATCAACTCGAGAATGTCCAATCAGGTGAAGTTGTAGTGGATGTAGTTGAGCAGCAACTGCGGCTTTGTGTTCTGTAGATCACACATGTTGGGTTAGCTGAGCAACCCCAGCTGTGCAACCAAGATTTTTGAAGCAGAGCTTGCAAAAGAACGAGTACTGGTCATTCCCAGTCTTGAACCATTCGCCAATCTTTCTACCGCTGCAATCCGTCTTGCGATGTTCCCCGGTGAGATCCCCGATGGAATGTCCCTATGTGCAAAAAAAACTCACGTATCTGATCACCGATGCGATGCATCGGTGGTGATTGCTTGTGAAGGACATTCAGTCATGTTTTGTGCTAGAATATGACGAGACAACCAACAACGCTGGTATGGAAGAGTTATAGATACGTGTTCGATATTGGTCCTCACGCAGAAACGAAATCCAGAGCAGACAATTATACACAAGTTTTATGGGCCACGCGACAAGTGATAACCTGTATAGGAAGATTATGTCAGCCAGGCAAATGGTAGGGTGGGTGTGAGACGGGCGTGAGCCTTTATTCGTTTTGATTATACTTTTATTTTGCAGATGCAACTGTAAACTTTGTAGTTGTGGCGCAACCGCAGCTTCAATCGAGCCAAGTCCTGCAAACGAGCCAAGTCCTGCAAACGAGCTATCTCGAGAACCATAGCATTAACTGCTCCTGTACATTTTTTCAATGCGCAAATTGCTTTAGTGAAACTCAGTGTCTATGTTTCAGACTTTAAAGATTTTGCAATAAAATGTGTACTTGCACTAAGTGTGAGAATCAAAAGTGTGAGAAGTAAGTGTTTAGTTTCAATGAATATTTTATGCAAGTTCTTTCCAGAAAAGTAAATAAAAATTTTGGTTTTATTTCGTTTGTCGCAACCTTCCTTGCGATGTTTCCCCGGTGAGATCCCCGACAGAATGTCCCTATGTGCGAAAAAAACTCACGTATCTGATCACCGATGCGCTGCATCGGTGCTGATTGCTTGTGAAGGACATTCAGTCATGTTTTGTACTAGAATATGACGAGACAACCAACAACGCTGGTATGGAAGAGTTTTAGATACGTGTTCGATATTGGTCCTCATGCAGAAACGAAATCCAGAGCAGACATTTATACACAAGTTTTATGGGCCACGCGACAAGTGATAACCTGTATATGAAGATTATGTCAGCCAGGCAAATGGGAGGGTGGGCGTGAGAGGGGCGTGAGCCTTTATTCGTTTTGATTATACTTTTATTTTGCAGATGCGACTGTAAACTTTGTAGTTGTGGCGCAACCGCAGCTTCAATCGAGCCAAGTCCTACAAACGAGCCAAGTCCTGCAAACGAGCTATCTCGAGAACCATAGCATTAACTGCTCCTGTACTTTTGTTCAATGCGCAAATTGGAAGCTGCTTTAGTGAAACTCAGTGTCTATGTTTCAGACTTAAAAGATTTTGCAATAAAATGTGTACTTGCACTAAGTGTGAGAAGTAAGTGTTTAGTTTCAATGAATATTTTATGCAAGTTCATTCCAGAAAAGTAAATAAAAATTTTGGTTTTATTTCGTTTGTCGCAACCTTCCTTGCGATGTTCCCCGGTGAGATCCCCAACGGAATGTCCCTATGTGCGAAAAACTCACGTATCTGATCACCGATGCGCTGTATCGGTGCTGATTGCTTGTGAAGGACATTCAGTCATGTTTTTTACTAGAATATGACGAGACAACCAACAACGCTGGTATGGAAGAGTTATAGATACGTGTTCGATATTGGTCCTCATGCAGAGAAACGAAATCCAGAGCAGACATTTATACACAAGTTTTATGGGCCACGCGACAAGTGATAACCTGTATAGGAAGATTATGTCAGCCAGGCAAATGGGAGGGTGGGCGTGAGCCTTTATTCGTTTTGATTAAACTTTTATTTTGCAGATGCGACTGTAAACTTTGTAGTTGTGGCGCAACTGCAGCTTCAATCGAGCCAAGTCCTGCAAACGAGCCAAGTCCTGCAAACGAGCTATCTCGAGAACCATAGCATTAACTGCTCCTGTACATTTTTCAATGCGCAAATTGCTTTAGTGAAACTCAGTGTCTATGTTTCAGATTTTAAAGATTTTGCAATAAAATGTGTACTTGCACTAAGTGTGAGAATCAAAAGTGTGAGAAGTAAGTGTTTAGTTTCAATGAATATTTTATGCAAGTTCATTCCAGAAAAGTAAATAAAAATTTTGGTTTTATTTCGTTTGTCGCAACCTTCCTTGCGATGTTCCCCGGTGAGATCCCCGACGGAATGTCCCTATGTGCGAAAAAACTCACGTATCTGATCACCGATGCGCTGCATCGGTGCTGATTGCTTGTGAAGGACATTCAGTCATGTTTTGTACTAGAATATGACGAGACAGCCAACAACGCTGGTATGGAAGAGTTATAGATACGTGTTCGATATTGGTCCTCATGCAGAAACGAAATCCATTGCAGACATTTATACACAAGTTTCATGGGCCACGCGACAAGTGATAACCTGTATAGGAAGATTATGTCAGCCAGGCAAATGGGAGGGTGGGCGTTAGAGGGGCGTGAGCCTTTATTCGTTTTGATTATACTTTTATTTTGCAGATGCGACTGTAAACTTTGTAGTTGTGGCGCAACTGCAGCTTCAATCGAGCCAAGTCCTACAAACGAGCCAAGTCCTGCAAACGAGCTATCTTGAGAACCATAGCATTAACTGCTCCTGTATTTTTTTTCAATGCGCAAATTGGAAGCTGCTTTAGTGAAACTCAGTGTCTATGTTTCAGACTTAAAAGATTTAGCAATAAAATGTGTACTTGCACAAAGTGTGAGAAGTAAGTGTTTAGTTTCAATGAATATTTTATGCAAGTTCATTCCAGAAAAGTAAATAAAAATTTTGGTTTTATTTCGTTTGTCGCAACCTTCCTTGCGATGTTCCCCGGTGAGATCCCCAATGGAATGTCCCTATGTGCGAAAAAACTCACGTATCTGATCACCAATGCGCTGTATCGGTGCTGATTGCTGGTGAAGGACATTCAGTCATGTTTTGTACTAGAATATGACGAGACAACCAACAACGCTGGTATGGAAGAGTTATAGATACGTGTTCGATATTGGTCCTCATGCAGAAACGAAATCCGAACAGACATTTATACACAAGTTTTATGGGCCACGCGACAAGTGATAACCTGTATAGGAAGATTATGTCAGCCAGGCAAATGGGAGGGTGGGCGTGAGAGGGGCGTGAGCCTTTATTCGTTTTGATTATACTTTTATTTTGCAGATGCAACTGTAAACTTTGTAGTTGTGGCGCAGCCGCAGCTTCAATCGAGCCAAGTCCTGCAAACGAGCTATCTCGAGAACCATAGCATTAACTGCTCCTGTACATTTTTTCAATGCGCAAATTGCTTTAGTGAAACTCAGTGTCTATGTTTCAGACTTAAAAGATTTTGCGATAAAATGTGTACTTGCACTAAGTGTGAGAATCAAAAGTGTGAGAAGTAAGTGTTTAGTTTCAATGAATATTTTATGTAAGTTCATTCCAGAAAAGTAAATAAAAATTTTGGTTTTATTTCGTTTGTCGCAACCTCCTTGGGATGTTCCCCGGTGAGATCCCCGACGGAATGTCCCTATGTGCGAAAAAACTCACGTATCTGATCACCGATACGCTGCATCGGTGCTGATTGCTTGTGAAGGACATTCAGTCCTGTTTTGTACTAGAATATGACGAGACAACCAACAACGCTGGTATGGAAGAGTTATAGATACGTGTTCGATATTGGTCCTCATGCAGAAACGAAATCCAGAGCAGACATTTATACACAAGTTTTATGGGCCACGCGACAATTGATAACCTGTATAAGAAGAGTATGTCAGCCAGGCAAATGGGAGGGTGGGCGTGAGAGGGGCGTGAGCCTTTATTCGCTTTGATTATACTTTTATTTTGCAGATGCGACTGTGAACTTTGTAGTTGTGGCGCAACCGCAGCTTCAATCGAGCCAAGTCCTTCAGACGAGCTATCTCGAGAACCATAGCATTAACTGCTCCTGTACATTTTTTCAATGCGCAAATTGCTTTAGTGAAACTCAGTGTCTATGTTTCAGACTTAAAAGATTTTTGCAATAAAATGTGTACTTGCACTAAGTGTGAGAATCAAAAGTGTGAGAAGTAAGTGTTTAGTTTCAATGAATATTTGATGCAAGTTCATTCCAGAAAAGTAAACAAAAATTTTGGTTTTATTTCGTTTGTCGCAACCTTCCTTGTGATGTTCCCCAGACTGAGACAGAGCAAATCTAAAATATTAGACGGGAATAGAGCGATTTAAATGATTTTTTGGGTCTTTTTAAGAAGCTGTATTTATTAAGATTTTTTTATTGAATTTTAACAATAAATAAAAAAAAAACCTAGCTGGTTTTCTTTTTTTCTTCAAAACTCTAAACTATCCCTCTTTTATTGATTTGCCTTCTATTTTGTACGTATTACTCATCAATTTTTGGTTTAAAACAGCAAAAATGGCAATTAAAACAACAACAACAACAAGATAAGCAAAATAGTAGCCTGGGGTTTTATACACGCAGAGGTCTGCCCATATTAACTCAGCTTAATAAGTGGTATCACCCTCACAAAACATGTTTGTACCAACTAATGGTTTATCCTTGGTTGTTTCATCAACTCGAGAATGTCCAATCAGGTGAAGTTGTAGTGGATGTAGTTGAGCAGTAACTGCGGCTTTGTGTTCTGTAGATCACACATGTTGGGTTAGCTGAGCAACCCCAGCTGTGCAACCAAGATTTTTGAAGCAGAGCTTGCAAAAGAACGAGTACTGGTCATTCCCAGTCTTGAACCATTCGCCAATCTTTCTACCGCTGCAATCCGTCTTGCGATGTTCCCCGGTGAGATCCCCGATGGAATGTCCCTATGTGCAAAAAAAACTCACGTATCTGATCACCGATGTGATGCATCGGTGCTGATTGCTTGTGAAGGACATTCAGTCATGTTTTGTGCTAGAATATGACGAGACAACCAACAACGCTGGTATGGAAGAGTTATAGATACGTGTTCGATATTGGTCCTCATGCAGAAACGAAATCCGGAGCAGACATTTATACACAAGTTTTATGGGCCACGCGACAAGTGATAACCTGTATAGGAAGATTATGTCAGCCAGGCAAATGGGAGGGTGGGCGTGAGAGGGGCGTGAGCCTTTATTCGTTTTGATTATACTTTTATTTTGCAGATGCAACTGTAAACTTTGTAGTTGTGGCGCAGCCGCAGCTTCAATCGAGCCAAGTCCTGCAAACGAGCTATCTCGAGAACCATAGCATTAACTGCTCCTGTACATTTTTTCAATGCGCAAATTGCTTTAGTGAAACTCAGTGTCTATGTTTCAGACTTAAAAGATTTTGCGATAAAATGTGTACTTGCACTAAGTGTGTGAGAATCAAAAGTGTGAGAAGTAAGTGTTTAGTTTCAATGAATATTTTATGCAAGTTCATTCCAGAAAAGTAAATAAAAATTTTGGTTTTATTTCGTTTGTCGCAACCTTCCTTGGGATGTTCCCCGGTGAGATCCCCGACGGAATGTCCCTATGTGCAAAAAAAACTCACGTATCTGATCACCGATACACTGCATCGGTGCTGATTGCTTGTGAAGGACATTCAGTCCTGTTTTGTACTAGAATATGACGAGACAACCAACAACGCTGGTATGGAAGAGTTATAGATACGTGTTCGATATTGGTCCTCATGCAGAAACGAAATCCAGAGCAGACATTTATACACAAGTTTTATGGGCCACGCGACAATTGATAACCTGTATAGGAAGAGTATGTCAGCCAGGCAAAGGGGAGGGTGGGCGTGAGAGGGGCGTGAGCCTTTATTCGTTTTGATTATACTTTTATTTTGCAGATGCGACTGTGAACTTTGTAGTTGTGGCGCAACCGCAGCTTCAATCGAGCCAAGTCCTTCAGACGAGCTATCTCGAGAACCATAGCATTAACTGCTCCTGTACATTTTTTCAATGCGCAAATTGCTTTAGTGAAACTCAGTGTCTATGTTTCAGACTTAAAAGATTTTGCAATAAAATGTGTACTTGCACTAAGTGTGAGAATCAAAAGTGTGTGAGAAGTAAGTGTTTAGTTTCAATGAATATTTGATGCAAGTTCATTCCAGAAAAGTAAACAAAAATTTTGGTTTTATTTCGTTTGTCGCAACCTTCCTTGTGATGTTCCCCAGACTGAGACAGAGCAAATCTAAAATATTAGACGGGAATAGAGCGATTTAAATAATTTTTTGGGTCTTTTTAAGAAGCTGTATTTATTAAGATTTTTTTTATTGAATTTTAACAATAAATAAAAAAAAACCTAGCTGGTTTTCTTTTTTTCTTCAAAACTCTAAACTATCCCTTTTTTATTGATTTGCCTTCTATTTTGTACGTATTACTCATCAATTTTTGGTTTAAAACAGCAAAAATGGCAATTAAAACAACAACAACAACAAGATAAGCAAAATAGTAGCCTGGGGTTTTATACACGCAGAGGTCTGCCCATATTAACTCAGCCTAATAAGTGGTATCACCCTCACAAAACATGTTTGTACCAACTAATGGTTTATCCTTGGTTGTTTCATCAACTCGAGAATGTCCAATCAGGTGAAGTTGTAGTGGATGTAGTTGAGCAGCAACTGCGGCTTTGTGTTCTGTAGATCACACATGTTGGGTTAGCTGAGCAACCCCAGCTGTGCAAACCAAGATTTTTGAAGCAGAGCTTGCAAAAAGAACGAGTACTGGTCATTCCCAGTCTTGAACCATTCGCCAATCTTTCTACCGCTGCAATCCGTCTTGCGATGTTCCCCGGTGAGATCCCCGATGGAATGTCCCTATGTGCAAAAAAAACTCACGTATCTGATCACCGATGCGATGCATCGGTGGTGATTGCTTGTGAAGGACATTCAGTCATGTTTTGTGCTAGAATATGACGAGACAACCAACAACGCTGGTATGGAAGAGTTATAGATACGTGTTCGATATTGGTCCTCACGCAGAAACGAAATCCAGAGCAGACAATTATACACAAGTTTTATGGGCCACGCGACAAGTGATAACCTGTATAGGAAGATTATGTCAGCCAGGCAAATGGTAGGGTGGGTGTGAGACGGGCGTGAGCCTTTATTCGTTTTGATTATACTTTTATTTTGCAGATGCAACTGTAAACTTTGTAGTTGTGGCGCAAACCGCAGCTTCAATCGAGCCAAGTCCTGCAAACGAGCCAAGTCCTGCAAACGAGCTATCTCGAGAACCATAGCATTAACTGCTCCTGTACATTTTTTTTCAATGCGCAAATTGCTTTAGTGAAACTCAGTGTCTATGTTTCAGACTTTAAAGATTTTGCAATAAAATGTGTACTTGCACTAAGTGTGAGAATCAAAAGTGTGAGAAGTAAGTGTTTAGTTTCAATGAATATTTTATGCAAGTTCTTTCCAGAAAAGTAAATAAAAATTTTGGTTTTATTTCGTTTGTCGCAACCTTCCTTGCGATGTTCCCCGTGAGATCCCCGACAGAATGTCCCTATGTGCGAAAAAACTCACGTATCTAATCACCGATGCGCTGCATCGGTGCTGATTGCTTGTGAAGGACATTCAGTCATGTTTTGTACTAGAATATGACGAGACAACCAACAACGCTGGTATGGAAGAGTTTTAGATACGTGTTCGATATTGGTCCTCATGCAGAAACGAAATCCAGAGCAGACATTTATACACAAGTTTTATGGGCCACGCGACAAGTGATAACCTGTATGAAGATTATGTCAGCCAGGCAAATGGGAGGGTGGGCGTGAGAGGGACGTGAGCCTTTATTCGTTTTGATTATACTTTTATTTTGCAGATGCGACTGTAAACTTTGTAGTTGTGGCGCAACCGCAGCTTCAATCGAGCCAAGTCCTACAAACGAGCCAAGTCCTGCAAACGAGCTATCTCGAGAACCATAGCATTAACTGCTCCTTTACTTTTGTTCAATGCGCAAATTGGAAGCTGCTTTAGTGAAACTCAGTGTCTATGTTTCAGACTTAAAAGATTTTGCAATAAAATGTGTACTTGCACTAAGTGTGAGAAGTAAGTGTTTAGTTTCAATGAATATTTTATGCAAGTTCATTCCAGAAAAGTAAATAAAAATTTTGGTTTTATTTCGTTTGTCGCAACCTTCCTTGCGATGTTCCCCGGTGAGATCCCCAACGGAATGTCCCTATGTGCGAAAAACTCACGTATCTGATCACCGATGCGCTGTATCGGTGCTGATTGCTTGTGAAGGACATTCAGTCATGTTTTTTACTAGAATATGACGAGACAACCAACAACGCTGGTATGGAAGAGTTATAGATACGTGTTCGATATTGGTCCTCATGCAGAAACGAAATCCAGAGCAGACATTTATACACAAGTTTTATGGGCCACGCGACAAGTGATAAACTGTATAGGAAGATTATGTCAGCCAGGCAAATGGGAGGGTGGGCGTGAGAGGGGCGTGAGCCTTTATTCGTTTTGATTATACTTTTATTTTGCAGATTCAACTGTAAACTTTGTAGTTGTGGCGCAACTGCAGCTTCAATCGAGCCAAGTCCTGCAAACGAGCCAAGTCCTGCAAACGAGCTATCTCGAGAACCATAGCATTAACTGCTCCTGTACATTTTTTCAATGCGCAAATTGCTTTAGTGAAACTCAGTGTCTATGTTTCAGACTCAAAAGATTTTGCAATAAAATGTGTACTTGCACTAAGTGTGAGAAGTAAGTGTTTAGTTTCAATGAATATTTTATGCAAGTTCATTCCAGAAAAGTAAATAAAAATTTTGGTTTTATTTCGTTTGTCGCAACCTTCCTTGCGATGTTCCCCGATGAGATCCCAACGGAATGTCCCTATGTGCGAAAAAACTCACGTATCTGATCACCGATGCGCTGTATCGGTGCTGATTGCTTGTGAAGGACATTCAGTCATGTTTTGTACTAGAATATGACGAGACAACCAACAACGCTGGTATGGAAGAGTTATAGATACGTGTTCGATATTGGTCCTCATGCAGAAACGAAATCTAGAGCAGACATTTAAACACAAGTTTTATGGGCAACGCGACAAGTGATAACCTGTATAGGAAGATTATGTCAGCCAGGCAAATGGGAGGGTGGCCGTGAGAGGAGCGTGAGCCTTTATTCGTTTTGATTATACTTTTATTTTGCAGATGCAACTGTAAACTTTGTAGTTGTGGCGCAACCGCAGCTTCAATCGAGCCAAGTCCTGCAAACGAGCCAAGTCCTGCAAACAAGCTATCTCGAGAACCATAGTATTAACTGCTCCTGTACATTTTTTCAATGCGCAAATTGCTTTAGTGAAACTCAGTGTCTATGTTTCAGAATTTAAAGATTTTGCAAAAATGTGTACTTGCACTAAGTGTGAGAATCAAAAGTGTGAGAAGTAAGTGTTTAGTTTCAATGAATATTTTATGCAAGTTCATTCCAGAAAAGTAAATAAAATTTTTGGTTTTATTTCGTTTGTCGCAACCTTCCTTGCGATGTTCCCCGGTGAGATCCCCGACGGAATGTCCCTATGTGCGAAAAAACTCACGTATCTGATCACCGATGCGCTGCATTGGTGCTGATTGCTTGTGAAGGACATTCAGTCATGTTTTGTACTAGAATATGACGAGACAACCAACAACGCTGGTATGGAAGAGTTATAGATACGTGTTCGATATTGGTCCTCATGCAGAAACGAAATTCAGAGAAGACATTTATACACAAGTTTTATGGGCCACGCGACAAGTGATAAGCTGTATAGGAAGATTATGTCAGCCAGGCAAATGGAAGGGTGGGCGTGAGAGGGGCGTGAGCCTTTATTCGTTTTGATTATACTTTTATTTTGCAGATGCGACTGTAAACTTTGTAGTTGTGGCGCAACCGCAGCTTCAATCGAGCCAAGTCCTACAAACGAGCCGAGTCCTGCAAACGAGCTATCTCGAGAACCATAGCATTAACTGCTCCTGTACTTTTTTTCAATGCGCAAATTGGAAGCTGCTTTAGTGAAACTCAGTGTCTATGTTTCAGACTTAAAAGATTTTGCAATAAATGTGAACTTGCACTAAGTGTGAGAAGTAAGTGTTTAGTTTCAATGAATATTTTATGCAAGTTCATTCCAGAAAAGTAAATAAAAATTTTGTTTTATTTCGTTTGTCGCATCCTTCCTTGCGATGTTCCCCGGTGAGATCCCCAACGGAATGTCCCTATGTGCGAAAAAACTCACGTATCTGATTACCGATGCGCTGTATCGGTGCTGATTGCTTGTGAAGGACATTCAGTCATGTTTTGTACTAGAATATGACGAGACAACCAGCAACGCTGGTATGGAAGAGTTATAGATACGTGTTCGATATTGGTCCTCATACAGAAACGAAATCCGGAGCAGACATTTATACACAAGTTTTATGGGCCACACGACAAGTGATAACCTGTATAAGAAGATTATGTCAGCCACGAAAATGGGAGGGTGGGCGTGAGAGGGGCGTGAGCCTTTATTTGTTTTGATTATACTTTTATTTTGCAGATGCAACTGTAAACTTTGTAGTTGTGGCGCAGCCGCAGCTTCAATCGAGCCAAGTCCTGCAAACAAGCCAAGTCCTGCAAACGAGCTATCTCGAGAACCATAGCATTAACTGCTCCTGCACATTTTTTCAATGCGCAAATTGCTTTAGTGAAACTCAGTGTCTATGTTTCAGACTTAAAAGATTTTGCAATAAAATGTGTACTTGCTCTAAGTGTGAGAATCAAAAGTGTGAGAAGTAAGTGTTTAGTTTCAATGAATATTTTATGCAAGTTCATTCCAGAAAAGTAAATAAAAATTTTGGTTTTATTTCGTTTGTCGCAACCTTCCTTGGGATGTTCCCCGGTGAGATCCCCGACGGAATGTCCCTTTGTGCGAAAAAAACTCACGTATCTGATCACCGATACGCTGCATCGGTGCTGATTGCTTGTGAAGGACATTCAGTCCTGTTTTGTACTAGAATATGACGAGACAACCAACAACGCTGGTATGGAAGAGTTATAGATACGTGTTCGATATTGGTCCTCATGCAGAAACGAAATCCAGAGCAGACATTTATACACAAGTTTTATGGGCCACGTGACAATTGATAACCTGTATAGGAAGATTATGTCAGCCAGGCAAATGGGAGGGTGGGCGTGAGAGGGGCGTGAGCCTTTATTCGTTTTGATTATACTTTTATTTTGCAGATGCGACTGTGAACTTTGTAGTTGTGGCGCAACCGCAGCTTCAATCGAGCCAAGTCTTGCAAACGAGCCAAGTCCTGCAAACGAGCTATCTCGAGAACCATAGCATTATCTGCTTCTGTACATTTTTTTCAATGCGCAAATTGCTTTAGTGAAACTCAGTGTCTATGTTTCAGACTTAAAAGATTTTGCAATAAAATGTGTACTTGCACTAAGTGTGAGAATCAAAAGTGTGAGAAGTAAGTGTTTAGTTTCAATGAATATTTTATGCAAGTTCATTCCAGAAAAGTAAATAAAAATTTTGGTTTTATTTCGTTTGTCGCAACCTTCCTTGCGATGTTCCCCGGTGAGATCCCCGACGGAATGTCCCTATGTGCGAAAAAACTCACGTATCTGATCACCGATGCGCTGCATCGGTGCTGATTGCTTGTGAAGGACATTCAGTCATGCTTTGTACTAGAATATGACGAGACAACCAACAACGCTGGTATGGAAGAATTATAGATACGTGTTCGATATTGGTCCTCATGCAGAAACGAAATCCAGAGAAGACATTTATACACAAGTTTTATGGGCCACGCGACAAGTGATAAGCTGTATAGGAAGATTATGTCAGCCAGGCAAATGGAAGGGTGGGCGTGAGAGGGGCGTGAGCCTTTATTCGTTTTGATTATACTTTTATTTTGCAGATGCGACTGTAAACTTTGTAGTTGTGGCGCAACCGCAGCTTCAATCGAGCCAAGTCCTGCAAACGAGCCAAGTCCTGCAAACGAGCTATCTCGAGAACCATAGCATTAACGGCTCCTGTATATTTTTTCAATGCGCAAATTGCTCTAGTGAAACTCAGTGTCTATGTTTCAGACTTAAAAGATTTTGCAATAAAATGTGTACTTGCACTAAGTTTGAGAATCAAAAGTGTGAGAAGTAAGTGTTTAGTTTCAATGAATATTTTATGCAAGTTCATTCCAGAAAAGTAAATAAAAATTTTGGTTTTATTTCGTTTGTCGCAACCTTCCTTGCGATGTTCCCCGGTGAGATCCCCGACGGAATGTCCCTATGTGCGAAAAAACACACGTATCTGATCACCGATGCGCTGCATCGGTGCTGATTGCTTGTGAAGGACATTCAGTCATGTTTTGTAATAGAATATGACGAGACAATCAACAACGCTGGTATGGAAGAGTTATAGATACGTGTTCGATATTGGTCCTCATGCAGAAACGATATCCAAAGCAGACGTTTATACACAATTTTTATGGGCCACGCAACAAGTGATAACCTGTATAGGAAGATTATGTCAGCCAGGCAAATGGGAGGGTGGGCTTGAGAGGGACGTGAGTCTTTATTCGTTTTGATTATACTTTTATTTTGTAGATGCGACTGTAAACTTTGTAGTTGTGGCGCAACCGCAGCTTCAATCGAGCCAAGTCCTGCAAACGAGCTATCTCGAGAACCATAGCATTAACTGCTCCTGTACATTTTTTCAATGCGCAAATTGCTTTAGTGAAACTCAGTGTCTATGTTTCAGACTTAAAAGATTTTGCAATAAAACGTGTACTTGCACTAAGTGTCAGAATCAAAAGTGTGAGAAGTAAGTGTTTAGTTTCAATGAATATTTTATGCAAGTTCATTCCAGAAAAGTAAATAAAAATTTTGGTTTTATTTCGTTTGTCGCAACCTTCCTTGTGATGTTCCCCAGACTGAGACAGAGCAAATCTAAAATATTAGACGGGAATAGAGCGATTTAAATAATTTTTTGGGTCTTTTTAAGAAGCTGCATTTATTAAGATTTTTTTATTGAATTTTAACAATAAAAAAAAAAACCTAGCTGGTTTTCTTTTTTTCTTCAAAACTCTAAACTATCCCTTTTTTATTGATTTGCCTTCTATTTTGTACGTATTACTCATCAATTTTTGGTTTAAAAACAGCAAAAATGGCAATTAAAACAACAACAACAACAAGATAAGCAAAATAGTAGCCTGGGGTTTTATACACGCAGAGGTCTGCCCATATTAACTCAGCTTTATAAGTGGTATCACCCTCACAAAACATGTTTGTACCAACTAATGGTTTATCCTTGGTTGTTTCATCAACTCGAGAATGTCCAATCATGTGAAGTTGTAGTGGATGTAGTTGAGCAGTAACTGCGGCTTTGTGTTCTGTAGATCACACATGTTGGGTTAGCTGAGCAACCCCAGCTGTGCAACCAAGATTTTTGAAGCAGAGCTTGCAAAAGAACGAGTACTGGTCATTCCCAGTCTTGAACCTTCGCCAATCTTTCTACCGCTGCAATCCGTCTTGCGATGTTCCCCGGTGAGATCCCCGACGGAATGTCCCTATGTGCAAAAAAAAAAAAAACTCACGTATCTGATCACCGATGCGATGCATTGGTGCTGATTGCTTGTGAAGGACATTCAGTCAATTTTTTGTACTAGAATATGACGAGACAACCAACAACGCTGGTATGGAAGAGTTATAGATACGTGTTCGATATTGGTCCTCACACAGAAACAAAATCCAGAGCAGACAATTATACACAAGTTTTATTGGCCACGCGACAAGTGATAACCTGTATAGGAAGATTATGTCAGCCAGGCAAATGGTAGGGTGGGCGTGAGCCTTTATTCGTTTTGATTATACTTTTATTTTGCAGATGCGACTGTAAACTTTGTAGTTGTGGCGCAACCGCATCTTCAATCGAGCCAAGTCCTGCAAACAAGCCAAGTCCTGCAAACGAGCTATCTTGAGAACCATAGCATTAACTGCTTCTGTACATTTTTTCAATGCGCAAATTGCTTCAGTGAAACTCAGTGTCAATGTTTCAGACTTAAAAGATTTTGCAATAAAATGTGTACTTGCACTAAGTGTGAGAATCAAAAGTGTGAGAAGTAAGTGTTTAGTTTCAATGAATATTTTATGCAAGTTCATTCCAGAAAAGTAAATAAAAATTTTGGTTTTATTTCGTTTGTCGCAACCTTCCTTGCGATGTTCCCCAGACTGAGATCGAGCAAATCTAAAATGTTAGACGGGAATAGAGCGATTTCAATCATTTTATGGGTCTTTTTAAGAAGCTGAATTTATTAAGATTTTTTATTGAATTTTAACAATAAATAAAAAAAAACCTAGCTGGTTTTCTTTTTTTCTTCAAAACTCTAAACTATCCCTTTTTTATTGATTTGCCTTCTGTTTTGTACGTATTACTCATCAATTGTTGGTTTAAAACAGCAAAAATGTTTTTTTTTTTTTTTTTTTTTTTGCAATTAAAACAACAACAACAAGATAAGCAAAATAGTAGCCTGGGGTTTTATGCACATATATGGGGTTTTAGACATAGCATGAACATCTAACTTGCTGGATTTATCAGAAGATCTAAGATTCAGAAATATCCAGCTAGTTAGATATTCTTGCTGTGCCTAAGAGAAACATTTTTATCTGGCTAGTTGGATATTATCCCAAAACTGCACAGCCTAATGGAATTTATTTATCCTCCTAGTTGGATGTATAGGCTATCAGGAGTCTTAAGACTTGGTATTATCCACCTAGTTAGATGTTCATGCTGTGGCTAAGAGAAATAAATTATCTGCCTAGTTGGATTTTAACCCAAAAACTGCTTAGAGAATCTTCTTATCTGCCTAATTGGATATATATCAGAAACACTAAGGAACATTACTATCCAACTAGGTAGATATTCTCTCTGCCTAAGAAAAACAATTTAGCTGGCTAGTTGGATATTAACCCTATACTGCTTAGAGAATCTTCTTATCTGCCTAGTTGGATAGATATCAGAAACACTGAGCTACATTATTGTCCACCTAGTTAGATATTCTTGCTGTGCCAAAGAGAAACAATTTATCTGGCTAGTTGGATATTATCCCAAAACTGTATGATCGAATTTACTTATCCTCCTAGTTGGATTTAAGCGGGGCTCCCACGGTGACAATAAAGTTAATAAAGCTGTCCATAAAGTTAATAAACCGTTTTCCCCTTATAACTTTATTGACTTTATGGTTGTCGGAAAGAAGTTAAACTTTATTTAACTTTTTCAATAAGTTCAGGAAAGTTTAGCCAATAGGAGAAGACTTGTGGAAAATTTCAATTCAGCTAAAAGAAACTAATTAGATAGCCAGTCTTGAACTTTTTTCTCTAATCTGTGGAACATTGATATGTGGAACATTGAAGCAGAAGACTTGCTTATTTCACTAGTGAGAAATAAACCTTTAATAAACAGTTCCTCACAAGGGGAACATAAGGACAGAATTTGTGTTGAAAATGCATTTAAGGAAATAAGTGAAGTAATGTTTTAAGAATTGGGTCCTCATTTTTATCTGTGAGCCTTCTTTAGTAAATTTTAAAGTAAAAACAACATCTAACTTAAGACTAACTTGTTAAATTGAAAAAGTTATCAAAAAATAATGTCAAATATATTCAAGAATGAACGTGTGAATAATTCAAATTAATTGCTTCAAAAAAATTCCATAAAGTCAGGAAGGTAAAATTCATGTGTGAGCGCGACGAACTTTACGGTATGTAACTTTGTAAAATATTTTATTAACTTTAATGACCCTTCGTTCCCACATGCTGCGGATTGCGGAAAATCGTTGCGGATTTGCGGATTCCGCAAAGATTTTTTTTTGCGATATTGCGGAAAAACGCAAATCCGCATGCGCTGAAATTTTTCAATACTTGCGGAAAAAAGCATTCGGATTAGCAACTGAAGAATAATTCATATTTATAAAAATGTAACTGTTGAAAAATTGATAATATCAATTCGATTTCAAGAATTGCTCTTCAATAAAAGTCACAAAGACCACCATAACAAGATTCAGCAGGTCAAGGTGTGGGAGCAAGTTTCCAGGGAGACTGGACTATCAGGTAGGCTAAACAGTAAACACAGCTTGGACATTTTCATTGCTTTAACTATTTATTTGATATTTTTACTTTTTTGTATATTTGCTTCATTTTTTGCTAAATGTGGAGATAAGGCTAGCTACCCCTTCAGTGGAGGGTGCAGAGTCCCTGCCAATAGAAGCAGGAAATAGCCTACAATATATCTTGGTCCTACTGGACAGTATCTGTGCAATAACTCCTGGCTAGAACTCAGAGACCATTTGAATTACCCTTATTCCACGCCTATCTACCTTAGTTCTGCCCTAGGATGGATGGATGATAGACTACCTATCAACTAGTGAAATGACATCATTTTTATACTTATTTGAAAAAGGCTTATGCCAGCTTTTGCAACACAGCCTAGATGTTTTCATTTCTTTTCCTTTAATTATTTATTCAATATTTGCACTTTTTGGTTTATTTTTTCTTCTTTGTTAAAGGTGCAGATTAGGCTAGCTATCCCTGTGGTGTAGTTTGCAGAACCCCTGCCAATAGAACCAGAATATAGCCTACAATATATCCTGCTCCTACTGGACAGTATCTATGCATCTTACAGCCCAATTGATTGGATAATACACAGTAAATAAGTTTTCTTTTTGGTGGTAGCTAATCTACATCCTTACCCTTTTCATCATGCTAAACAAGCATATAATAGTGCATAATATATCCCTTAATGGTGTTTGGAACTTGCTTTCAATATTTGCCATAATGAATAAATTTTGAAAAGTTGCTAGCATTCTCCTAATGCAAGTATGCACTGATTCAGTGCTGCTCCAGGAGTTACAAAACCTGAACTGAAGCATTATTAGATTTCACAGTTAGAATTCATATTCACTGGCAAAATATTAGATATTTTTATTTTCCTTTGATGTTTGAAAGGCCAATTGATTGGATAATACACAGTAAATAAGTGTTCTTTTTGGTGGTAGCTAATCTACATCTTTACCCTTTTCATCATGCTATACAAGCATATAATAGTACATAATATATCCCTTAATGGTGTTTGGAACTTGCTTTCAATAGTTGCCATAATGAATTAATTTTGAAAAGTTGCTAGCATTCTCCTAATGCAAGTAGGCACTAATTCAATCCTGCTCTAGGAGTTACAAAACCTGAAATGAAGCATTATTAGATTTCACATTTGAAATTCATATTCACTGGCAAAATATTTCATATTTTTATTTTCCTTTGATGGTTGAATTTATTGAGTCTATGTTCCCTTTTTATTTATTTTTTTCTGTCTATTTTGTTTAGCTTAAGAGTTTTTGCAATATATTAATTCATTCACTTCAGTGAAGTTAGTCATTCTTTCAGCTATGATTCATTTTGAGACTCCAAAATGTCTCAACACCCAAACTTTGTGCTTTTATAAAAGCTTAACTTTTAGTTATTAAATAGTTGACTTTACTGATTTACCCTGACTATAGAGTGGTTCATTCTAATAGAGAGCCGTACTAATTTTGTACTTTAGGCTTAATTCAATAACTTTAAATGCAACATGCTACACATATATATATATATATATATATATATATATATATATATATATATATATATATATATATATATATATATATATATATATATATATATATATATATATATATATATAGATATATATATATATATATATATATATATATATATATATATATATATATATATAAATATATATATATATATATATATATATATATATATATATATATATATATATATATATAAATATATATATATATATATATATACTATATATATATATATATATATATATATATATATATATATATATATATATATATATATATATATATATATATATATATATATATATATATATATATATATATATATATATATATATATATATATATATATATATAAATGGGAAGGTTGAACGTAAGCATAGGGAATTAGCTTACATGGTGGGAATACATGCAACAGAGGAAAATGAAAATTGGGATGAACATTTACCATTTGTAGTCTTTGCAATAAATATGGCTTTTTCACGTTCCTTAAAAGAAACGCCATTTTTTGCAACATATAAGAGATCCCAGAATTTGTTTAGATGAAATACATAAAAATAGAATATGTTACAACTTAGACCAATATAAGCAAGAAATGGTGATGCGAATGAAAAAGCTATGGAACAAGTTAAAGAATATCTGGAAGATGCGAAAAACAGAACAAAAAGAAAAATATGACCGAACAAGCAAAAATAAACAGATTACCGTTTAGGAGACTTGGTTTATGTGTACAAGACTAACCTGGAAGGAACAAAAAAGTTAAAACCAAAATGGAATGGACCCTACAGGATTATAAAAATTCTACCAAATAACTTAACATATGTTCTAAAGCCTCAGTATAAGGAAAAGGAAGAAGTAGTACACCATAATAGAATGAAAAAGCGATATTTTTCAAAACCGTGGAAAACAGAACCTATTCTTTCAGACGAAGAAATAGAGCAAACAGTTTCAGCAGTATATATCAGAAGACCATATGAATTTTATGACCTTTTTAATTACCAAAAAAGTTGGGAGGAGTGGAAGGAGTATTTAACCCAGTTTTGGCTACAAACTCTACATAACAAACAAGAGAAAAGGGAAATATTCGATGCTTATCGGATAGGACCGATGAAGAAAATTAACACAACATAAGGGTTTAAAATGTGATAAACCAAGGGAAAAATCCACAGAGGAAGAAAAATTGGAACGAACCAATGAATTATCTGATCTTTATAGATTAGACTCTCCTATAGTCTTAACGCAAAAATGGCTTTTGGAACAAACGCCATCTACCAGACGCGAGCTAACAGAATGTGACACTGATAATTCTACTACAAAAACCGATATCACTAAACCTGGGCCATCATCAAAAAAACCCTCTTTAAGAGAAAAATTATGGAGAAAAGTAAAGAAACCAGAGGGGCAGCAACAAGTTCCTTTGTCAGCAGCACAAGTAGCTAAAACACTTATGAAAAAGGCCAAACATCTGGAGAAACAAAGATTAAAGATATTTGACGAGGCAACAAAACCGCGCTCGAACTCAGAGCCTTGTAAACCACACTATAGAGACCACGGAAATACTTGCAAATATGATAAAGAAGAAAAGCAAAAATTAGGGTCCAAAACTCGGACCAGGAAACGGAGAAAGGCAGAACAAGCGTAGCCCCCAGCAGATTAATATTTGAATAAAACAATTATAATAGAAAAAAATAAATAAAAATAAAACGAGTAAAAAGCCTCCAAAGAAATATCTATATATTCTTTTTTAATCGGTATATAAATAACATCAAGTTTTCCTTCAATTATATATCGCCAGTAAAAATTATTACCGTGACGTTCTGACGCTAAATTTTGTTCCGATCTGAAGTGACATCATAGCTTCCTGCAAAAATTTTGTTTCCGATACGAGATAAAACTTTGCGAACGGTGTAATGTCAAGACTTGTCAAAACGAATTAGGCTTCGTTTCATAAAAGCAATTAATAAGGCCACGTAACTTTTAAACATAATTTGGGGGAAAATATAAAAAAAAACGAAGGAGGTTAGTCTACTGAAATAGGGTCATTGGAAGCTAGCAAATTTGGAGTGAGCTCAATCACTGCTGGTCTCTCGTTGTTAAGTACATGCAATGCATCTACTGACCTTTGACTCTTTGAGGTGACACTTTCAGTCGAATTCGAACAAAAAAATTGTTTATGAAGAATTTTAAAATTATTATAATGGGAAAAACAGCAAGAGTTTACATTAAGTCGACTACATGTACAAGCTAGCTGTAATCTTATTATAATTAATTATAGTCTAACATAATATTTTTTTATTAGTTACAAATGGTAAAAAGAAAAAAAGAAATTTTAAAGAAGCGCTATAAAGGTTTAAGCAACACTTAGAATAAGCTTAGAAAGCAAAACAAGTGAAAAGCGATATAACAATAAATTATAACCTAAAAACTTACCAGGAGGTAAAAGTCAAGGGCAAAATCCAATAAAAATAAGCCAAAAATTAAACCTCATCGTCACAAGCAAACCACAGTAGTTCAAGATAATAATTTTAGCTCTAGCAATGTTTTGGATCTAAGAAAACGAACTGGCACAGGAGAATCCTAGTTTAAACAATTGGTTTTCACCTTTGCCAACCCAGACACCAAATCCCAATCCGTTGAACCCTAACACAAACTAAACAGTATCCAATTTTTCTTTGAAAATAAAATATAGCTTTACACAACAAAAGAAAACTCGCAGTAATGAACAGAAATCCATTCTTATAATTCTCCCAGATTCAAGCTTATCAATAAACCACAGATAAGACCACCAAATTCAAAGTTATTTATCCTTGCAACGGAATTATTGTCTCTCTTTCTTTGGCAAATAAAATAGTAATTAAAGCTGGGACAAAATTGGCAACCATTATATCGTACAAATTGCATTTTAAGGAAAAAGTGAGAACTAGCAAATGTGGGGCAAAACTTAATTAAAAGTGTTAAAAAAATTAGCTGAAAAACTACATTACTTTTCTAACACAAAAACTATCGAAGAAAAAATTTGAATAATTTCAAAATTACAGGTGGCAAAAATTGGACACCCCCCCCCCCCACCTCTTCAAAATATGGAGATAATGAATTTGACCATAGAAGGGCAATCCGCATAAAAACTTGTTAAGGGTTTTTTTTGAAAAATACGTGAAACAGTGTGTTACAAATTACTGTGTGCCATGAAGGCCTGGTATTTTTTATGCAGAAGGGCCACTTTTCTGATAAAAGAAACGTTATAAAGAGCTACCAGAAGGCAGCCCTGGTAAGCAAACCTTCAGAGTACAGGCAAGAGCCATTTGATAATGGCATAAGAGGTATAAGGTGAACAGCAAAAAAAAAAAAAAAAAAAAAAACTTGTCAGATCCAAGCTGTGAGTGAAGCCTTAACCCAAAAAGACGTTAAAGCTGAAAAAAAGAGAGATTACAGACAAAAACGTTATGAAACTCTCAAGTACCTAGAAATTCGAAAAGAATTGAAAAGCTCAAAAGTCTGAATAAACAAAACAGGCATATAGTAAGCTAATGACAGTTAATGAAACAAGTGGGTTCGAAATAGAACCAAATTGGTAAAACAAAGATAAAAAATGTATATAGTCGTATATGAAAAAGTTATATAGTGGTAACAAATGTTGTTGAGAAAATATATACAATTATAAATGTATTTTGAAAACTCTTTATAAATATGGAACTGTTATCATATAAAAAAAAAATATAAATATGTAAATTTTGATAGCAAAATCATGCTATATGAATATTATATGTAAATGTTTGACCTCGAGTCAACGTATTAATAATTTTTATTGTGAAATAATCCGTTTAGTATTAAGTTTGAAAGAATGGTACAGCAAGAAACATAATGTTTCGATTTAAAGCGGGATATTATTTTTGGCTTAAAAGAGAGAAAAGTAAATAAAAGTAATTAAACTTTACGAAGTTGAGTGTTTCTTTCTAATATATATGTAAAACATTATGCTTTTATATGTATTCTAATGTGAATATTTATTTTAGATACAGCCTTAGCTATTTTTTTGGAAATCAAATTTTTCGTAGCATCTTTTCGGGTCCATTTTTCTTTCAATCATATTTTGACACATTTTCGGAAAGTAACAAATTTTAAAGCCACTTCAAATGTATCCTGATACTATAATCTCATACCATCACAAACGTAACCAGACTTGATCACTGATATGTTGGAAACTATAGCAGTCTTACAGACTTTACTACAAGTTCATCAAAAAGTGAGATAAAATTAGAACTTAATTTAGGCCTAGATATTGTGCTACATAGCCCAAATGGCTTATGTTATTGAAATGTGTGAAAATGCTTTGTGCTGGAAAAATATGTGAAAATTTAAAAAAAATTAAAATGTTATGTGTAATTTACCCAAGGTATTTCTAAAACGAAAAAAAACGGTATATCAACCACATCACACAGATAAATTAAATTATTAATGGGAATTAAATGTAAACTCAAATAATTCATAAACTTTTCTAATATAACTTGAAATCTAATTTAAGCAAAACCACTAATATTATGTTTAAGCCGCTTGAGGTCAAGTTAAAACAGAAGATGCATATGAAGAAGGGTAAAAAAAGAGTATTTTTCAGTCGTAGAGACAGAGAAAAAGAGAAACAAGGATGAATTTCAAATTGAAATCCTTCGACAAAAAAAGAACATGGCCTATATTGGACCTGAAACATGACCCTAAGGAAACCCATTGAGGGTAGATGCACATAATTACCCAAAGATGGCAGCATAATAGCTGTAGACAAAATTAAGGTTTTAAAAGTAAAATATTGAGAATTGGGACAATTCTTCTTTAAATGGGTAGTATTGTGGTAAAGCTTTCTAATTTAGTTAATTATTAAACTAGTAAAAATATATTAAGACGCAAATGCAAAGTTTCAAAATACCACTTTTTAATAAGATAAGGAATATATCCTGCCAAGTTTCTGCTTAACGGGAAATTCAGAAATACCACTTCCTAGCTAATTGCGTCGGTTGGTTAAAGGAAGGTGTGGTTGATAAAATGTATAAAAGATACATTTTATGGGAAGGGGCTGAATGTTAATAACTAGATTTAGACTGATACTAACTTTATGCCGGACTGACCTCTGGTCCGTTGTTTTTAGAAATATCTTGGAATCTTGTCTTATCATTGTAAGTGTCTAAGTATCTTATTATATATTATTGTAGTTTCTGAGACTTGTGGTCTACTTGGGACAGCCAGTCCCAGTAGAAAGTATATATATCTGATTATTGTTATACGTTAAATGAATAAAAGTATATTGTATTTTAGACAACCTCTCTACAATCTACCTTTAGCCCCTCGAACATACCCAGCTGGTACGCCTCATTAGTTCGGTCATAGCCTAAGCACGCTACCAAAGTTTAATTACCTTAGGGCCAGAGTTTATCTCCCCTATAAAGGGAGAATAAAGGCATCTACGACTACAACGCTCAAATACCATAATAATACACGTCACAACACAACTTTCAAAATTTAAACCAGAATTATAGAAGCAAACACAGGTGACAAGCAAGTCATTGAATTTGCCTTTGAAAGTGCATACATGATCTTTGGGCACTTTGGATTACCCTATAAGGCTGACATGCTTATTTTCCTGGGAGTTTTCTCCAAGAAATTGTTAGATTTAATAAGAGGTAGTAGAGTAATAGAGGTTTCTTGTGAATTTCTATCACTGCTTTCATCATCACTGTCTATTAAAAGGATTTTATCCTATTTGAATTTTATTTCTCTACAATCTCTCTTCCCTTCTTTTACTTATACAAAAATATTGTTTTTACACAAGCAAAATTTCTAGAGAAAGATATAGAAGACTTTTCCGCCACATAATTGAAACATTAAATGAGTGAATTTTTCCTCTTCCCATCCCCATTCACTTTTTAAACTCATTATGTAATTTTTTTAGTGATTTTGAATATTCTTTTTAGCCCTTTTTTACTAAATTCTGTTTTTGTAACAAAGACTATATAATATTTTTATTATTATTAACCTGTTTAATCTTTGCTAGTTTTTGAAAGAAGGTGACAGACAAGCCCCTGAATTGGTCCATTGTTGTACTGCAAAATTTATACATGATCTTGGAACTTTGGGTTACCCTAAAAGGCTGTTATGACCCAATCTTCCAGGGAATTCTATCCAAGGAATCATTAGACTGAATAGAGGCAGTCCAAAAAAGGTGCATGGGAATTAGCTTCTCAAAAAGTGTATAGCCCCTTAAATCTCCCTTCTTCAGAGAACCATTATGGCTACTCTCAAGGAAAGGAGAAAAAAGATTTAATTTTGTTTATCCAATGCTCCTCTATAAAACCCCCTGAGTGAATTAACTTTTACCTAGTGATTTGGCCTGTCATTCTACAATCTCTCCTCTCTGGTTCTACAACTGTACCATGTACAATGTCTTACTTTAGAATATGAAAAGTTTACTTCATCCTAAATATGCTTCCGATGCAAATGAAACTCCCTTAATTAAGTTTGAATTTCCGTTCTAAATTCTCATTTATTTATCAGCCAAATATCCCTTTAAAAAAGTTCAAAGCAAAAGGTGATTAATTTCAAGTACCAAGAACTTCCAGAATACTTGTACAGATCCGCATTCTTTGTTATACAAAACAAAGGAATTGCGAACATTTTCAAGCGCTTTTGACAGATCTGAAAAGCAGAAAAATACGGGTTTTTTTTGCAAGTACAATACTAATGAGATGGATTGGAATTTCATTGAAGTATTTTTGAAAGACAAAAGCGGGACATTGTAAAACTTAATTTGGTAGTTTTTAGAAGTACTCTCAGGAATTTGTATGTTTAATGATCAGAATATTGCGAAAAAACTATTGGGCAGTTTTGGCCGCATAATGTTTGATTTTGTCAGCATAAGAGTAAAGAGACGGGCCCTCCGTGTGGAGATGAACCAATCAGAAAATAGTGTTTATTGCTCAGAAGCAAACTTCGTGTTATATGGGAGAGAAGAAGTGTTTTTAGAGGATTATGTTATGAGCATTTCTGATATAATCACTGTATCATTGTCAATTGCTGTATTTACCTTTGCCTACTGAAGTTTGAAGCCGCATGTTTAATCATGTAAGTCTAATAAACCCATTACTTTTCTATTTTTACAATCTTATTTTATATGTTCGTATCTAGATTTCAAGAGTAGCCCTCTAGTTCGTATATTATCCATTGGAAACGCTCCCAGGGATCTGATGACCTATGAAGAATGTTCTACGGCGCCTATTTGACTGGCTCCCTATTTTAAACTCCACCTATGTCATTTGGCGTAATTTAAGGGCCACATTTGGCAGTAGCTAAAGATAATATTTAGCACGGTTGTAGCTTCGGTTTGAAGCCTCTCTGATCAAATTGGTCATTTCACAAGGAAAATCAAACTCATTAGTTGACATACTTATACGTCTCCCTATAAAGCAGAGTCTAAATTTATAACGCCACACAACCTGTCCTCCCTTTTCATTCAAAAACCTATATTTTCATACCAATACAATTTTCATAGGATACAGAAGACCTATCCCCCTACATAATTGATATGCTAAAAAAGTAAATATCTCTTTTTCCCACATTACACTCTTTTTACAGCTTGTTGTGTAAAGAATTTTACTAATTTTTATTTTTATTTTCAGCCTTTTTTTACTAAATTGTGATTCTCTGTTACAAAGACTATCTTATCTTTTTATTATTATTAACCGGTTTAATTCTCGCTAGTTTAAATTGCTTTACATGTTGACCTTCTCTTGAAAGAAGGTCAACTGGACTGTTTGAAAGAAGTTTTCCAAGAAAATTTTTTCTCCACTCATCAAAATTATCCATTGCTAATGCTGTCTATGTCTTACTAAAGCATATCCCAATAATGTGTTATAATTTAAAAAGTAACATAGAGAAGGTTTAACACCAATTCCAAAGTGTAGAAACAGGGTAAGAAAAGCATTCAGATCAAAAACAGATCTTAGCACTTTGATTATGTAAAAGCAAAAATCGGATCAAAATCAAGTAAGATTGCAACAGTAAAAATTTGCCTGTTGATTAACAACAATATTATTAAAATTATAATAAGTTCCATAGTTTTTGACCAAAATAAAACCTTTATTTTTTCAGGTGAAGAACCAAAAAAGTCTGATCACTGTATAGTAGGCTTCCAGGTTTTGGCTAATGGCAGAAAAGACAAAAAAAACACCAGAAAAAATTACAACAGAGCAGACTTCGCTGCGATGCGCAATGACCTCAGCACAGTGGATTGGGGAAAAGAGTTCAGTTTGACTGAAAACTGTAAGGAAATGTACTCCAAATTCCTCTCTGTCATGTCTCAGGCTGAGGAGAACACGTACCATTTGCCAAACATTATAAAAGACCAACCCTACCACACGCTGTTTTGGACCTCATCAAAAAAAAGCAAGCCTGTTGGAAAAATTATGTAGCTGACCAGTCGAGCCCTCTCAAAGCAAGAGCCTACCGAAAGCTACGAAATAAGGTGAGGCGACAAATCATGCAAGCAGCTAGTATGCGGGAGCAAGACCTTGCAGAATCTATCAAGACAAACCTCAGAATGTTTTGGAGCCACATAAATTCTAAACGCATTGCGAGGCCAGACATTCCAAGCTTAAAAAACCCTACGACTGGACTCCTGATTGAAAGATCTGCAGAAAAAGCAGAGATTTACTAAACACATATTTCACTACCGTCTTCACTCAGGAACCTATTCAGTCATCACTACCAACCCTGCAAACCATAGTCCCTGACCAAACACCCAGGATCAAGATAGAGCACAGGTGGTCCTGAAGAAACTCAAAGAGCTAGGGATAAGCAAATCGCCAGGTCCGGACGGACTTCATCCCAGAGTGTTAAAAGAAACCGCAGATCTAATTGCAGAGCCTCTACTGATGATTTTTCAAAAATCCTTACAGTCGAATGAACTCCCTAGTATCTGGAAAAAGGCAACGGTGATACTATTGCAAAAAAAAGGGAAACCGCCAAGATCCTCTAAATTACCGCCCGATCAGTCTAACCTGCATAACCTGCAAAATACTGGAATCTATCATATCTGACCATATCCTTGAGCACATGAGCAAAAGAAAGATAATCACTAGCAAATCGCCAGGTCCGGACGGACTTCATCCCAGAGTGTTAAAAGAAACCGCAGATCTAATTGCAGAGCCTCTACTGATGATTTTTCAAAAATCCTTACAGTCGAATGAACTCCCTAGTATCTGGAAAAAGGCAACGGTGATACCATTGCAAAAAAAGGGAAACCGCCAAGATCCTCTAAATTACCGCCCGATCAGTCTAACCTGCATAACCTGCAAAATACTGGAATCAATCATATCTGACCATATCCTTGAGCACATGAGCAAAAGAAAGATAATCACTAGCAAGCAATTTGGGTTCTTGAAGAGAAGGTTTGCAGAGTCACAGCTTCTTATGGCGGTGGAAAACTGGAAAATGCATGCAGATAAGGGTTATCAAGTCAATGTCATTTACATAGACCTTAAAAAGTCCTTTGACAAAGTACCTCATCGTCGCCTTTTATACAAACTCCGCAACCTTGGTCTGGGAGCCACAGTTGATTGGATTGAACAGTTTCTTATTGGAAGGTCTCAAACAGTATCAGTAGATGGAGTTTCGAGCACACTTAAAGTAGAGGTAATCAGCGGTGTTCTCCAGGCTCGGTCCTTGGCCCTCTCTTATTTAACCTATATCTCAAAGATCTAGTAAAAGGTATCAACTCTGAGATTCTACTGTACGCAGACGACACCAAGCTGTATAAAGTATTTAAAACAGCTGCCGATGGACAATCTCTGAAAGACGACCTTGACAAGCTCAATAGTTGGATGTCCAACTGGCATATGGAAATCAATATCGACGAAAGCTACAAGCTAACGATAGGGAAACCTACTATCCACTATGAATATAGATTAGGAGACTTACCGATCACATCCTGCCAGGAGGAGCGCGACTTGGGAGTTGTCATTGACAGCAACCTCGACTTCCAGGCCCACTACAACAGCAAAGCGTGTTGCAGGAGTTTTAAGGCGCAACTTCACTTTGGAAATGATAAGACCCTTTGCCTTCTCTACAAATCTTTGGTAAGGCCTATCCTTGAATATGGTCATTGCACTGCACGTCCCTTTTACAACAAAGACATTGAAGCTCTTGAAAAAGTTCAAAGACGAATAACAAAGTTCTGTCCGACTTTGAGAAATTTATCCTACGAAGATAGGCTCCGGAAGCTCAAACTCCCTTCACTAGCTTATCGACTGCACCGAGGAGACCTCATTGAGATATACAAGCTTTGCTACGCCGCCTACGAAAACATCCAGGCTACCGATGTTATAAGCTTCAGCCACAAGAACCTTCGTGGTCACAACCTCAAGCTTCAAGAGGAGAGGTTCCAAAAGGACATCGGCCGTTGGGCGTTCAAGGACCGAGTAACGCAACACTAGAACAGGCTCCCCTTTGAAGTCATCAATACAAACTCATTAAACTCGTTCAAGCAGGAACTGGACAAATACTATGGTGAAAGTGCCTACAATTTTTTAATTTAAAAGATTTTTGTAGAGGCCCTGTGGCCTATTTGTTTTGCATTATATTATTATTATTATTATTAAAAAGAGTATGGGAATCCCTAGAACGGAAATTTGGGGGAAGAGAGGAGAAGCCTAAAAGGGAAAAGTGGCGATGCAAGTTGCAGCAAAGAAAATAAATGGTGTCTCTTCAAACTTATGGAGTTTTTTTCAGACTATATGGCAGAAAGAAACATAGAACAAAAAAGAATTTTCACTTTATTGCCTAGTTTTCCAGATTTTGAAACTGACTTCTCTGTTGTTGACAACAGCTATGAAGCTGGAAGTGTTGAAGAAACCATGTATACCAGCTATGATGCAGGAAGTGCTGGTGACACTGTTTATACAAGTGCTGATTTTGATGAAGACACAATTGACAGCACTTTAGAGTCAATTTTGTCCGGTAGAAAAAAGAAGTAAAATGAAGAAAATAATCAAAAGAGAAAATACATACCCAGTAAAAAAACACCAACAAGAGTTGAAAAGAGAAAAAATGCCAATTGATGCTAGCCATAAAACCCCAATAACAAATTTGAACAGAAATCAAGAACAAAAAAGAAAGATCAGTGGGGAGACTTCAGCTATTGATGAGCAAAGGCCCGAGATGACATTTAAAAACTATGCCTCATATTGGTGCTGCCTCAGCTGCTATGCAGATCATGGAAAGAGCAGAGACTCTCTTAAAGGGAAGTGAGGAGAAGAGAGACAGGGAATTTTTCTTGGGCCAATCGGGTACAGCAAAATTGAGACAGTTCAATGAAAAGTGTCAGATCTTAATTGAAAAAAAAAAGATAAATGACCTTATTTTTAAAGAAGAAATGAAAGCTTTAGAGCAAGAATGAAATTATTGCAATATTATTTGCAATATGTGATTCTATTTGACGATTTTGACTGCTTCTTTGTATTAAATTTGATATCATGTGTCCAAGGCCTTCTGAAAACTAAATATTCTATCAGTTGGTACATAACAGTTAACAGGTTGCATGCTACACTGCATACACCATCATAATAGATTTTTATTTTTCTATATAGTATTACAATTTCTTTTCCCTACTTCTGACAAAGATAAAAAGGAAATCTGAAGTAGTAACAGTTCAAATGCTTTGAATTTTATGTTTTAACTAGGATCATGAAATAGTATAGTAAATTGTTTTCTTTGATCATTTTGCCCTGTTGTAGACATTACATACCCTACACGGGAGAATTTGATTAATAGAACTTATTTTTATTTTCATACAGTCATAATCTATGAACTCATAAATAATAAAACGAACACAGCTAAACCAAGGTCACTTTTTAAAGGTTATAATAATCTGTATTTACTTTAAAAATGAACTTTGTTGAATGTGTTCGTGTTGCCAGGAAACACTTCCTGCAGATCAGCTAAAGTATTTACACAAATAGTCGCGAATCCTTATTGCATTTTCACTAGGGTGATTCGAAGCCAATCCGCTGTTTATATTTGTAAAATTTGCCAAGTTAGATGTATCACTCCTCCAGCTCCAATAAGACACATCTCCAGAATCAACTGAGTCTGAAGTTACATAAGCACGCATTCCTGTGCCACTATCACAGTGTATTAGATAGTTGTGGAGACAGCAGGCTATTTTAATTACTATGGTTACTGTTGAGGGTTTAAGGTTTATGGGGTGGCAAAATACCCTCCACTTTAAAAAAAATTCTTTGAAATCAAATGTTTTCAATAACCCTTTGAGCCCGAGATAATATATAATTGAAAATGCGTCGCTCTGCATTAAGGGTTCTTCCACATTAAGGCCTTGCCAAATATGACTTAAGGGGAAAGGCTTCATCGCCAACGAATTGAAAAGGGTATTTGAAAGCACTTTCTCTTAGATTTGGTAATGGCTCTGGCTCAGGCAAATCAATCATATATTCATTTAGGGCAGCTCCTATATGAGAAGATGAATATTTTCCAGAGTCACTATCACTGCCATAACCTCCAATGTCAATATAAGTAACTTTATAATTGGCATCACATATGGCAAATAGTACAACAGAGAAATAATATTTTAATTGTAGTATTCAGACCCACTGTTTTTAGGTTAACGAAATTTTCACTTTAAGGCTGACGATTGAGAAGTGCCTGAGTTTTCAAACACCTTTGGTCCTCAGTTTTATAGATTATGAGCAAGCGTTCAATTCTGTTGATAGAAGAGCTTTAGTAAAGGTTTTATCCTTGTATGTTATACCAGACAAATACATTAAAGTGAGTAGTGCTAAATACGAGAATACCATTGCTGCGGTTAAGGTAAGAAATACCTTAACGAGTTAACAGCTAAAAACGTTAACGAGTTAACGAGAATAAGTTAACAGCTAGTTTTGTATTAAATCAGGAGTTCAGCTGGGCTGTGTTCTATCCCCTTTTATAAGAATTATTTTGATAGACTTTGCGAAAGGCAATAGGAGACCATGGAAATCAAATAGAGAGGAAAAAGTCTCCTGGACTTAGATTATGCTGATGATTTAAGCATCCTAGATTAAAGTGTGAGCAAAATGAATGAAGTTTTAGAGGATTTGCGAGTTCAGGGTGCTAGAATAGGTTTGAAAATTAATGTTAAGAACACTAAGTCACTAAGGCTAGGAATTAGCGAAGATGAAAAGTTGACGTTGAGTTGATCAGGTAGGCAGCTTCACTTACCTTTGTAGTATTATTAGTAAAACGGTTGGTAAAAACTCACGTATCTGATCACCGATGCGCTGCATCGGTGCTGATTGCTTGTGAAGGACATTCAGTCATGTTTTGTACTAGAATATGACGAGACACACCACAACGCTGGTATGGAAGAGTTATAGATACGGGTTCGATATTGGTCCTCATGCAGAAACGAAATCCAGAGCAGACATTTATACACAAGTTTTATGGGCCACGTGACAAGTGATAACCTGTATAGGAAGATTATGTCAGCCAGGCAAATGGGAGGGTGGGCGTGAGCCTTTATTCGTTTTGATTATACTTTTATTTTGCAGATGCGACTGTAAACTTTGTAGTTGTGGCGCAACCGCAGCTTCAATCGAGCCAAGTCCTGCAAACGAGCCAAGTCCTGCAAACGAGCTATCTCGAGAACCATAGCATTAACTGCTCCTGTACATTTTTTCAATGCGCAAATTGCTTTAGTGAAACTCAGTGTCGATGTTTCAGACTTAAAAGATTTTGCAATAAAATGTGTACTTGCACTAAGTGTGAGAATCAAAAGTGTGAGAAGTAAGTGTTTAGTTTCAATGAATATTTTATTCAAGTTCATTCCAGAAAAGTAAATAAAAATTTTGGTTTTATTTCGTTCTTCGCAACCTTCCTTGCGATGTTCCCCGGTGAGACCCCCGACGGAATATCCCTATGTGCGAAAAAACTCACGTATCTGATCACCGATGCGCTGCATCGGTGCTGATTGCTTGTGAAGGACATTCAGTCATGTTTTGTACTAGAATATGACGAGACAACCAACAACGCTGGCATGGAAGAGTTATAGATACGTGTTCGATATTGGTCCTCATGCAGAAACAAAATCCAGAGCAGACATTTATACACAAGTTTTATGGGCCACGCGACAAGTGATAACCTGTATAGGAAGATTATGTCAGCCAGGCAAATGGGAGGGTGGGCGTGAGAGGGGCGTGAGCCTTTATTCGTTTTGATTATACTTTTATTTTGCAGACGCGACTGTAAACTTTGTAGTTGTGGCGCAACCGCAGCTTCAATCGAGCCAAGTCCTGCAAACGAGCCAAGTCCTGCAAACGAGCTATCTCGAGAACCACAGCATAAACTGCTCCTGTACATTTTTTCAATGCGCAAATTGCTTTAGTGAAACTCAGTGTCGATGTTTCAGACTTAAAAGATTTTGCAATAAAATGTGTACTTGCACTAAGTGTGAGAATCAAAAGTGTGAGAAGTAAGTGTTTAGTTTCAATGAATATTTTATGCAAGTTCATTCCAGAAAAGTAAATAAAAATTTTGGTTTTATTTCGTTTTTTCGCAACCTTCCTTGCGATGTTCCCCGGTGAGATCCCCGACGGAATGTCCCTATGTGCGAAAAAAGTATCTGATCACCGATGCGCTGCATCGCTGCTGATTGCTTGTGAAGGACATTCAGTCATGTTTTGTACTAGAATATGACGAGACAACCAACAACGCTGGTATGGAAGAGTTATAGATACGTCTTCGATATTGGTCCTCATGCAGAAACGAAATCCAGAGCAGACATTTATACACAAGTTTTATGGGCCACGCGACAAGTGATAACCTGTTATAGGAAGATTGTGTCAGCCAGGCAAATGGGAGGTTGGGCGTGAGAGGGGCGTGAGCCTTTATTCGTTTTGATTATACTTTATTTTGCAGATGCGACTGTAAACTTTGTAGTTGTGGCGCAACCGCAGCTTCAATTGAGCCAAGTCCTGCAAACGAGCCAAGTCCTGCAAACGAGCTATCTCGAGAACCATAGCATTAACTGCTCCTGTACATTTTTTCAATGCGCAAATTACTTTAGTGAAACTCAGTGTCTATGTTTCAGACTTTAAAGATTTTGCAATAAAATGTGTACTTGCACTAAGTGTGAGAAGTAAGTGTTTAGTATCAATAAATATTTTATGCAAGTTCATTCGAGAAAAGTAAATAAAAATTTTTGGTTTTATTTCGTTTGTCGCAACCTTCCTTGCGATGTTCCCCGGTGAGATCCCCGACGGAATATCCCTATGTGCGAAAAAAAACTCACGTATCTGATCACCGATGCGCTGCATCGGTGCTGATTGCTTGTGAAGGACATTCAGTCATGTTTTGTACTAGAATATGACGAGACAACCAACAACGCTGGTATGGAAGAGTTATAGATACGTGTTCGATATTGGTCCTCATGCAGAAACGAAATCCAGAGCAGACATTTATACACAAGTTTTATGGGCCACGCGACAAGTGATAACCTGTATAGGAAGATTATGTCAGCCAGGCAAATGGGAGGGTGGGCGTGAGAGGGGCGTGAGCCTTTATTCGTTTTGATTATTCTTTTATTTTGCAGATGCGACTGTAAACTTTGTAGTTTGTGGCGCAACTGCAGCTTCAATCGAGCCAAGTCCTGCAAACGAGCCAAGTCCTGCAAACGAGCTATCCCGAGAACCATAGCATTAAACTGCTCCTGTACATTTTTTCAATGCGCAAATTGCTTTAGTGAAACTCAGTGTCTATGTTTCAGACTTAAAAGATTTTGCAATAAAATGTGTACTTGCACTAAGTGTGAGAAGTAAGTGTTTAGTTCCAATGAATATTTTATGCAAGTTCATTCCAGAAAAGTAAATAAAAATTTTGGTTTTATTTCGTTTGTCGCAACCTTCCTTGCGATGTTCCCCGGTGAGATCCCCAACGGAATGTCCCTATGTGCGAAAAAAACTCACGTATCTGATCACCGATGCACTGTATCGGTGCTGATTGCTTGTGAAGGACATTCAGTCATGTTTTGTACTAGAATATGACGAGACAACCAACAACGCTGGTATGGAAGAGTTATAGATACGTGTTCGATATTGGTCCTCATGCAGAAACGAAATCCGGAGCAGACATTTATACAAAAGTTTTATGGACCACGCGACAAGTGATAACCTGTATAGGAAGATTATGTCAGCCAGGCAAATGGGAGGGTGGGCGTGAGAGGGGCGTGAGCCTTTATTCGTTTTGATTAAACTTTTATTTTGCAGATGCAACTGTAAAGTTTGTAGTTGTGACGCAACCACAGCTTCAATCGAGCCAAGTCCTGCAAACGAGCTATCTCGAGAACCATAGCATTAACTGCTCCTGTACATTTTTCAATGCGCAAATTGCTTTAGTGAAACTCAGTGTCTATGTTTCAGACTTTAAAGATTTTGCAATAAAATGTGTACTTGCACTAAGTGTGAGAATCAAAAGTGTGAGAAGTAAGTGTTTACTTTAAATGAATATTTTATGCAAGTTCATTCCAGAAAAGTAAATAAAAATTTTGGTTTTATTTCGTTTGTCGCAATCTTCCTTGCGATGTTCCCGGTGAGATCCCCGACGGAATGTCCCTATGTGCAAAAAAAAACTCACGTACCTGATCACCGATGCGCTGCATCGGTGCTGATTGCTTGTGAAGGACATTCAGTCATGTTTTGTACTAGAATATGACGAGACAACCAACAACGCTGGTATGGAAGAATTTTAGATACGTGTTCGATATTGGTCCTCATGCAGAAACGAAATCCAGAGCAGACATTTATACACAAGTTTTATGGGCCACGCGACAAGTGATAACCTGTATAGGAAGATTATGTCAGCCAGGCAAATGGGAGGGTGGGCGTGAGAGGGGCGTGAGCTTTTATTCGTTTTGATTATACTTTTATTTTGCAGATGCGACTGTAAACTTTGTAGTTGTGGCGCAACCGCAGCTTCAATCGAGCCAAGTCCTACAAACGAGCCAAGTCCTGCAAACGAGCTATCTCGAGAACCATAGCATTAACTGCTCCTGTACTTTTGTTCAATACGCAAATTGGAAGCTGCTTTAGTGAAACTCAGTGTCTATGATTCAGACTTAAAAGATTTTGCAATAAAATGTGTACTTGCACTAAGTGTGAGAAGTAAGTGTTTAGTTTCAATGAATATTTTATGCAAGTTCATTCCAGAAAAGTAATAAAAATTTTGGTTTTATTTCGTTTGTCGCAACCTTCCTTGCAATGTTCCCCGGTGAGATCCCCAACGGAATGTCCCTATGTGCGAAAAACTCACGTATCTGATCACCAATGCGCTGTATCGGTGCTGATTGCTTGTGAAGGACATTCAGTCATGTTTTGTACTAGAATATGACGAGACAACCAACAACGCTGGTATGGAAGAGTTATAGATATGTGTTCGATATTGGTCCTCATGCAGAAACGAAATCCAGAGCAGACATTTATACTCAAGTTTTATGGGCCACGCGACAAGTGATAACCTGTATAGGAAGATTATGTCAGCCAGGCAAATGGGAGGGTGGGGCGTGAGAGGGGCGTGAGCCTTTATTCGTTTTGATTATACTTTTATTTTGCAGATGCGACTGTAAACTTTGTAGTTGTGGCGCAACCGCAGCTTCAATCGAGCCAAGCCCTGCAAACGAGCCAAGTCCTGCAAACGAGCTATCTCGAGAACCATAGCATTAACTGCTCCTGTACATTTTTTCAATGCGCAAATTGCTTTAGTGAAACTCAGTGTCTATGTTTCAGACTTAAAAGATTTTGCAATAAAATGTGTACTTGCACTAAGTGTGAGAAGTAAGTGTTTAGTTTCAATGAATATTTTATGCAAGTTCATTCCAGAAAAGTAAATAAAAATTTTGGTTTTTTATTTCGTTTTGTCGCAACCTTCCTTGCGATGTTCCCCGGTGAGATCCCCAACGGAATGTCCCTATGTGCGAAAAAACTCACGTATCTGATCACCGATGCGCTGCATCGGTGCTGATTGCTTGTGAAGGACATTCAGTCATGTTTTGTACTAGAATATGACGAGGACAACCAACAACGCTGGTATGGAAGAGTTATAGATACGTGTTCGATATTGGTCCTCATGCAGAAAACGAAATCCAGAGCAGACATTTATACACAAGTTTTATGGGCCACGCGACAAGTGATAACCTGTATAGGAAGATTATGTCAGCCAGGCAAGTGGGAGGGTGGGCGTGAGAGGGGCGTGAGCCTTTATTCGTTTTGATTACACTTTTATTTTGCAGATGCGACTGTAAACTTTGTAGTTGTGGCGCAACCGCAGCTTCAATCGAGCCAAGTCCTGCAAACGAGCCCAGTCCTGCAAACGAGCTATCTCGAGAACCATAGCATTAACTGCTCCTGTACATTTTTTCAATGCGCAAATTACTTTAGTGAAACTCAGTGTCTATGTTTCAGACTTTAAAGATTTTGCAATAAAATGTGTACTTGCACTAAGTGTGAAAAGTAAGTGTTTAGTATCAATGAATATTTTATGCAAGTTCATTCCAGAAAAGTAAATAAAAATTTTGGTTTTATTTCGTTTGTCGCAACCTTCCTTGCGATGTTCCCCGGTGAGATCCCCGACGGGATATCCCTATGTGCGAAAAAACTCACGTATCTGAGCACCGATGCGCTGCATCGGTGCTGATTGCTTGTGAAGGACATTCATTCATGTTTTGTACTAGAACATGACGAGACAACCAACAACGCTGGTATGGAAGAGTTATAGATACGTGTTCGATATTGGTCCTCATGCTGAAACGAAATCCAGAGCAGATATTTATACACAAGTTTTATGGAGCACGCGACAAGTGATAACCTGTATAGGAAGATTATGTCAGCCAGGCAAATGGGAGGGTGGGCGTGAGAGGGGCGTGAGCCTTTATTCGTTTTGATTATACTTTTATTTTGCAGATGCGACTGTAAACTTTGTAATTGTGGCGCAACTGCAGCTTCAATCGAGCCAAGTCCTGCAAACGAGCCAAGTCCTGCAAACGAGCTATCCCGAGAACCATAGCATTAACTGCTCCTGTACATTTTTTCAATGCGCAAATTGCTTTAGTGAAACTCAGTGTCTATGTTTCAGACTTAAAAGATTTCGCAATAAAATGTGTACTTGCACTAAGTGTGAGAAGTAAGTGTTTAGTTTCAATGAATATTTTATGCAAGTTCATTCCAGAAAAGTAAATAAAAATTTTGGTTTTATTTCGTTTGTCGCAACCTTCCTTGCGATGTTCCCGGTGAGATCCCCAACGGAATGTCCCTATGTGCGAAAAAAACTCACGTATCTGATCACCTATGCGCTGTATCGGTGCTGATTGCTTGTGAAGGACATTCAGTCATGTTTTGTACTAGAATATGACGAGACAACCCAACAACGCTGTTATGGAAGAGTTATAGATACGTGTTCGATATTGGTCCACATGCAGAAACGAAATCCGGAGCAGACATTTATACACAAGTTTTATGGGCCACGCGACAAGTGATAACCTGTATAGGAAGATTATGTCAGCCAGGCAAGTGGGAGGGTGGGCGTGAGAGGGGCGTGAGCCTTTATTCGTTTTGATTATACTTTTATTTTGCAGATGCGACTGTAAACTTTGTAGTTGTGGCGCAACTGCAGCTTCAATCGAGCCAAGTCCTGCAAACGAGCCAAGTCCTGCAAACGAGCTATCCCGAGAACCATAGCATTAACTGCTCCTGTACATTTTTTCAATGCGCAAATTGCTTTAGTGAAACTCAGTGTCTATGTTTCAGACTTAAAAGATTTCGCAATAAAATGTGTACTTGCACTAAGTGTGAGAAGTAAGTGTTTAGTTTCAATGAATATTTTATGCAAGTTCATTCCAGAAAAGTAAATAAAAATTTTGGTTTTATTTCGTTTGTCGCAACCTTCCTTGCGATGTTCCCCGGTGAGATCCCCAACGGAATGTCCCTATGTGCGAAAAAACTCACGTATCTGATCACCTATGCGCTGTATCGGTGCTGATTGCTTGTGAAGGACATTCAGTCATGTTTTGTACTAGAATATGACGAGACAACCAACAACGCTGGTATGGAAGAGTTATAGATACGTGTTCGATATTGGTCCTCATGCAGAAACGAAATCCGGAGCAGACATTTATACACAAGTTTTATGGGCCCACGCGACAAGTGATAACCTGTATAGGAAGATTATGTCAGCCAGGCAAATGGGAGGGTGGGCGTGAGAGGGGCGTGAGCCTTTTTTCGTTTTGATCAAACTTTTATTTTGCAGATCCAACTGTAAACTTTGTAGTTGTGGCGCAACCACAGCTTCAATCGAGCCAAGTCCTGCAAACGAGCCAAGTCCTACAAACGAGCTATCTCGAGAACCATAGCATTAACTGCTCCTGTACCTTTTTTCAATGCGCAAATTGCTTTAGTGAAATTCAGTGTCTATGTTTCAGACTTTAAAGACTTTGCAATAAAATGTGTACTTGCACTAAGTCTGAGAATCAAAAGTGTGAGAAGTAAGTGTTTAGTTTCAATGAATATTTTATGCAAGTTCATTCCAGAAAAGTAAATAAAATTTTGGTTTTATTTCGTTTGTCGCAATCTTCCTTGCGATGTTCCCCGGTGAGAGATCCCCAACGGAATGTCCCTATGTGCGAAAAAACTCACGTACCTGATCACCGATGCGCTGCATCGGTGCTGATTGCTTGTGAAGGACATTCAGTCATGTTTTTGTACTAGAATATGACGAGACAACCAACAACGCTGCTATGGAAGAGTTTTAGATAAGTGTTCGATATTGGTCCTCATGCAGAAACGAAATCCAGAGCAGACATTTATACACAAGTTTAATGGACCACGCGACAAGTGATAACCTGTATAGGAAGATTATGTCAGCCAGGCAAATGGGAGGGTGGGCGTGAGAGGGGCGTGAGCTTTTATTCGTTTTGATTATACTTTTATTTTGCAGATGCGACTGTAAACTTTGTAGTTGTAGCGCAACCGCAGCTTCAATCGAGCCAAGTCCTACAAACGAGCCAAGTCCTGCAAACGAGCTATCTCGAGAACCATAGCAGAAAAGTTCATTCCAGAAAAGTAAATAAAAATTTTGGTTTTATTTCGTCTGTCACAACCTTCCTTGCGATGTTCCCCGGTGAGATCCCCAACGGAATGTCCCTATGTGCGAAAAACTCACGTATCTGATCACCGATGCGCTGTATCGGTGCTGATTGCTTGTGAAGGACATTCAGTCATGTTTTGTACTAGAATATGACGAGACAACCAACAAACGCTGGTATGGAAGAGTTATAGATACGTGTTCGATATTGGTCCTCATGCAGAAACGAAATCCAGAGCAGACATTTATACACAAGTTTTATGGGCCACGCGACAAGTGATAACCTGTATAGGAAGATTATGTCAGCCAGGCAAATGGGAGGGTGGACGTGAGAGGGGCGTGAGCCTTATTCGTTTTGATTAAACTTTTATTTTGCAGATGCGACTGTAAACTTTGTAGTTGTGGCGCAACTGCAGCTTCAATCGAGCCAAGTCCTGCAAACGAGCCAAGTCCTGCAAACGAGCTATCTCGAGAACCATAGCATTAACTGCTTCTGTACATTTTTTCAATGCGCAAATTGCTTTAGTGAAACTCAGTGTCTATGTTTCAGACTTAAAAGATTTTGCAATAAAATGTGTACCTGCACTAAGTGTGAGAAGTAAGTGTTTAGTTTCAATGAATATTTTATGCAAGTTCATTCCAGAAAAGTAAATAAAAATTTTGGTTTTATTTCGTTTGTCGCAACCTTCCTTGCGATGTTCCCCGGTGAGATCCCCAACGGAATGTCCCTATGTGCGAAAAAAACTCACGTATCTGATCACCGATGCGCTGTATCGGTGCTGATTGCTTGTGAAGGACATTCAGTCATGTTTTGTACTAGAATATGACGAGACAACCAACAACGCTGGAATGGAAGAGTTATAGATACGTGTTCGATATTGGTCCTCATGCAGAAACGAAATCCAGAGCAGACGTTTTTTACACAAGTTTTATGGGCCACGCGACAAGTGATAACCTGTATAGGAAGATTATGTCAGCCAGGCAAATGGGAGGGTGGGCGTGAGAGGAGCGTGAGCCTTTATTCGTTTTGATTATACTTTTATTTTGCAGATGCAACTGTAACTTTGTAGTTGTGGCGCAACCGCAGCTTCAATCGAGCCAAGTCCTGCAAACGAGCCAAGTCCGGCAAAAACAAGCTATCTCGAGAACCATAGTATTAACTGCTCCTGTACATTTTTTCAATGCAAAATTGCTTTAGTGAAACTCAGTGTCTATGTTTCAGACTTTAAAGATTTTGCAATAAAATGTGTACTTGCACTAAGTGTGAGAATCAAAAGTGTGAGAAGTAAGTGTTTAGTTTCAATGAATATTTTATGCAAGTTCATTCCAGAAAAGTAAATAAAAATTTTGGTTTTATTTCGTTTGTCGCAACCTTCCTTGCGATGTTCCCCGGTGAGATCCCGACGGAATGTCCCTATGTGCGAAAAAACTCACGTATCTGATCACCGATGCGCTGCATCGGGTGCTGATTGCTTGTGAAGGACATTCAGTCATGTTTTGTACTAGAATATGACGAGACAACCAACAACGCTGTATGGAAGAGTTATAGATACGTGTTCGATATTGGTCCTCATGCAGAAACAAAATCCAGAGCAGGCATTTATACACAAGTTTCATGGGCCACGCGGCAAGTGATAACCTGTATAGGAAGATTATGTCAGCCAGGCAAATGGGAAGGGTGGGCGTGAGAGGGGCGTGAGCCTTTATTCGTTTTGATTATACTTTTTATTTTGCAGATGCGACTGTAACTTTGTAGTTGTGGCGCAACTGCAGCTTCGATCGAGCCAAGTCCTACAAACGAGCCGAGTCCTGCAAACGAGCTATCTCAAGAACCATAGCATTAACTGCTCCTGTACTTTTTTTCAATGCGCAAATTGAAGCTGCTTTAGTGAAACTCAGTGTCTATGTATTAGACTTAAAAAATTTTGCAATAAATGTGGAACTTGCACTAAGTGTGAGAAGTAAGTGTTTTAGTTTTAATGAATATTTTATGCAAGTTCATTCCAGAAAAGTAATAAAAATTTTGGTTTTATTTCGTTTGTCGCATCCTTCCTTGCGATGTTCCCCGGTGAGATCCCCAACGGAATGTCCCTATGTGCGAAAAAAACTCACGTATCTGATTACCGATGCGCGTGTATCGGTGTTGATTGCTTGTGAAGGACATTCAGTCATGTTTTTGTACTAGATATATGACGAGACAACCAACAACGCTGGTATGGAAGAGTTATAGATACGTGTTTCGATATTGGTCCTCATGCAGAAACGAAATCCGGAGCAGACATTTATACACAAGTTTTATGGGCCACGCGACAAGTGATAACCTGTATAAGAAAGATTATGTCAGCCAGGAAAATGGGAGGGTGGGCGTGAGAGGGGCGTGAGCCTTTATTCGTTTTGATTATACTTTTATTTTGCAGATGCAACTGTAACTTTGTAGTTGTGGCGCAGCCGCAGCTTTCAATCGAGCCAAGTCCTGCAAACAAGCCAAGTCCTGCAAACGAGCTATCTCGAGAACCATAGCATTAACTGCTCCTGTACATCTTTTCAATGCGCAAATTGCTTTAGTGAAACTCAGTGGTCTATGTTTCAGGACTTAAAAGATTTTGCAATAAAATGTGTACTTGCACTAAGTGTGAGAATCAAAAGTAGTGAGAAGTAAGTGTTTAGTTTCAATGAATATTTTTTTTTTTATGCAAGTTCATTCCAGAAAAGTAAATAAAAATTTTGGTTTTATTTCGTTTGTCGCAACCTTCCTTGGGATGTTCCCCGTGAGATCCCCGACGGATGTCCCTATGTGCGAAAAAAACTCACGTATCTGATCACCGATAAGCTGCATCGGTGCTGAGTTGCTTGTGAAGGACATTCAGTCCTGTTTTTGTACTATAATATGACGAGACAACCAACAACGCTGGTATGGAAGAGTTTTTATAGATACGTGTTCGATATTGGTCCTCATGCAGAAACGAAATCCAGAGCAGACATTTATACACAAGTTTTTATGGGCCACACGCGACAAATTTATAACCTGTATAGAAAGATTATGTCAGCCAGGCAAATGGGAGGGTGGGCGTGAGAGGGGCGGAGCCCTTTATTCGTTTTGATTATACTTTTATTTTGGCAGATGCGACTGTGAACTTTGTAGTTGTGGCGCAACCGCAGCTTCAATCGAGCCAAAGTCCCTGCAAACGAGCCAAGTCCTGCAAACGAGCTATTTCGAGAACCATAGCATTATCTGCTTCTGTACATTTTTTCAATGCGCAAATTTGCTTTAGTGAAAAACTCAGTGTCTATGTTTCAGACTTAAAAGATTTTGCAATAAAATGTGTACTTGCACTAAGTGTGAGAATCAAAAGTGTGAGAATAGTAAGTTTTTAGTTTCAACGATATTTTATGCAAGTTCATTCCAGAAAAGTACATAAAAATTTTGGTTTTTTATTTCGTTTGTCGCAACCTTCCTTGCGATGTTCCCCGGTGAGATCCCCGACGGAATGTCCCTATGTGCGAAAAAACTCACGTATCTGATTCACCCGATGCGCTGCAAATCGGTGCTGATTGCTTGTGAAGGACATTCAGTCATGCTTTGTACTAGAATATGACGAGACAACCAACAACGCTGGTATGGAAAGAATTATAGATACGTGTTCGATATTGGTCCTCATGCAGAAACGAAATCCAGAGAAACATTTATTACACAGTTTTTTATGGGCCACGCGACAAGTGATAAGCTGTATAGGAAGATTATGTCAGCCAGGCAAATGGGAGGGTGGGCGTGAGAGGGGCGTGAGGCCTTTATTCGTTTTGATTATACTTTTATTTTGCAGATGCGACTGTAAACTTTTGTAGTTTGTGGCGCAACACCGCAGCTTCAATCGAGCCAAGTCCCTGCAAACGAGCCAAGTCCTGCAAACGAGCTATCTCGAGAACCATAGCATTAACTGCTCCTGTATATTTTTTCAATGCGCAAATTGCTCTAGTGAAACTCAGTGTCTATGTTTCAGACTTAAAAGATTTTGCAATAAAATGTGTACTTGCACTAAGTTTGAGAATCAAAAGTGTGAGAAGTAAGTGTTTAGTTTCAATGAATATTTTATGCAAGTTCATTCCAGAAAAGTAAATAAAAATTTTGGTTTTATTTCGTTTGTTGCAACCTTCCTTGCGATGTTCCCCAGTGAGATCCCCGACGGAATGTCCCTATGTGCGAAAAAAAACACACGTATCTGATCACCGATGCGCTGCATCGGTGCTGATTGCTTGTGAAGGACATTCAGTCATGTTTTTGTACTAGAAATATGACGAGAACAATCAACAACGCTGGTATGGAAGAGTTATAGATACGTGTTCGATATTGGTCCCCTCATGGAGAAACGATATCCAAAGCAGACGTTTATACACAATTTTTATGGGCCACGCAACAAGTGAATAACCTGTGTAGGACGATTATGTCAGCCAGGCAAATGGGAGGGTGGGCGTGAGAGGGGCGTGAGTCTTTATTAGTTTTGATTATACTTTTTATTTTGTAGATGCGACTGTAAACTTTGTAGTTGTGGCGCAACCGCAGCTTCAATCGAGCCAAGTCCTGCAAAACGAGCTATCTCGAGAACCATAGCATTAACTGCTCCTGTACATTTTTTTCAATGCGCAAATTGCTTTAAGTGAAACTCAGTGTCTATGTTTCAGACTTAAAAGATTTTGCAATAAAATGTTGTACTTGCACTAAGTGTGGAGAATCAAAAGTGTGAGAAGTAAGTGTTTAGTTTCAATGAATATTTTATGCAAGTTCATTCCAGAAAAGTAAATAAAAATTTTGGTTTTATTTTCGTTTGTCGCAACCTTCCTTGTGATGTTCCCCAGACTGAGACAGAGCAAATCTAAAATATTAGACGGGAATAGAGGGCGTTTAAAATATTTTTTTGGGTCTTTTTAAGAAGCTGTATTTATTAAGATTTTTTTATTGAATTTTAACAATAAATAAAAAAAACCTAGCTGGTTTTTCTTTTTTTCTTCAAAACTCTAAACTATCCCTTTTTTATTGATTTGCCTTCTATTTTGTACGTATTACTCATCAATTTTTGGTTTAAAACAGCAAAAATGGCAATTAAAACAACAACAAACAACAAGATAAGGCAAAATAGTAGCCTGGGGTTTTTATAACACGCAGTAGGGTCCCTGCCCATATTAACTCAGCTTTATAAGTGGTATCACCCTCAACAAACATGTTTGTACCAACTAATGGTTTTATCCTTGGTTGTTTCATCACTCGAGAATGTCCAATCATTTGAAGTT
>CM051271.1:4174351-4337672 GCA_027921565.1 Artemia sinica | reverse complement strand
TTGATGGCACAGTCTTTAGTGTTACAAGTGACGCTATCGGAAAACTTATAAGGTGTAAGTTCACAGCTTCAAACCTTAACGGCGTAGCTGGCGCGATCGGGATACAGGGTAAATCCCCTTAACATTACATTTAGCGCGGTCGATCATTATTGCCACGGGTACCTCAGTCTTTAACGCCATAAGTGGCGCGGTTGTAAACTTGGAGGAAAACATGGGAACTAGTATTGCTACAAACTTCGTAATTTAAATTTATATCATTGAAGAGATATAGACTTATAGAAAAAAGTGATTAGGCCTATAACCGCTAAGCTATTACAGGAAATCCCTTTAAAATATCACTTAGGAGATAATAGCCTCCCCCAAAAGAGGTTAAGTAAAAAAATAAATTTATTTTGAGTTATTCAAACGCAAAAATGTCAGAAGAATTAAGCGAACTATTAATGGCGCAAAAGTTGGTCGCGAAGAATGTAGAGATAGCAAAATCTATTCCGCAATACGATGGACAAACAGATATCGACGAATTTAATATCCAAGTGGCCCAGTTTGTAGAATTAACAAAAACAGAGCTAGAAACTTTAGTCAGCATGCTCCTATTAATATTAAAAGGGCAGGCCTTAACGTTCCTAAAGCAGATTGAAAATACTATAGGTGATGACGCAAGCTTGCCAATAAATACGGTGGACAAATTGTTAACGGCATTTAAAGATAGATTTATCGAAACTAGTTCCACAAATACATTAAAACACGGAAGGGTATGCTTTGACCATTCACAAAACGTAAGAGAATATCTTGATAATATACGGATTTCAGTAGAAGCAAAATTAGGAAAAGGTTCAGGAGAACTGTATGAAAAAGTCATACATTTTTGCAAGGGCTACTCCCAAAACTATATAGAATGGTAATATCCAGAAATATTCAGACGTTAGATCTTGAAGTTCAGGTGGTAGGGCGATTGATCGAAGTCGATACGATGGTGGCAAATCACAACAAAACAAAAATAAATAGCCTAGGCGAATCAAGCCCAAGCCTGACCTTCAAGGGTGATCAGGCGTCTCCCAATTTCTTTTCAAGGGATAATTCCCCAGTGCCACAAAGAAATAGAACAAAAGAACCCGCTAGGCAGAAAACGGTACGTTTTCAGCCCGTCAAACAAATTAGTTATGAAAACAACCCAACAATAATAAGATGCTATATTTGTAATCGTGTTGGGCATATCGCGAGAGTACCGTTATGTCCCCAATCGCACGCCAAGGATTGCTGTCGGTAATACGCAAAATTACGCCAACCATTTGTTCGGCAGAACAAATTTTAGCGCCAGTGGTGCACTAGGTTATAGTCAGGGAAGATTGCGCCAACTGGCACCTTACAAAGCGTACCAACCAAATATGTATAACCCTGCCCCCAATAGACAAAATAATTACCGGCCGACGGGAAATGCAAATTTTTCGAGCCGACGGCAAATCGTTACTTGGCCGACGAGAAATGAAAATTTTTCAAGCCAACGGCATTTGCTGTCAGCGCCAACAGCCGGCACTAGTGCAAGAAATCCAAACTAACGTAATAATACATGGCAAAATCGACAAACAAATTTAAATCAATTAGCTAGAGATTCCATGAACATATCCGAGTCTCTATTGCAGACACCAACGTACGAAATAAATCCACGGGGAAACGCGTCAGGCCCCTCAGAAGAATAATTTGGACCCAGAGGGTGCCTAAAATATTTTATAGTTCCAACCCAATAATAATACCGTCCTTTAGTGAGAGTAATAGCAAGTTACCTATATTTAATGATTTTTGTATTGCAAATATTTACTTTAAGGCACTGGACTCGGGTGCCACAGCGAACATAATAAACTCATGCGTATTTAATATGTTGCCTCCACATATTAGGCAACAAAGAAATTTTACTAATCTCAATTTAACTAGCGTGACAGGGCATAAATTGAATGCAAGAGGTTCAATCCACCTAGACGTGAAGAGGGATAATAGAATTTTTCCGACAAATTTTATAATATGCGATAACTTTTAGACGTGGCAAACGAAAGGCTTGTCTACCCGGCTAAGGTAGGAGAAGGAATTTCTACCTTAAGAAACTGTAACAGAGGTTACGAAGAGAACGCAACAGTAAATAAAATTTCTGGCGGTATAATGTCGCAATCTTTTGAACCTCATGTCTGAGGTTCATAATAAGTGTATTGAATCTGCAAAAATAAAAATAGGAGATATGCGACAGTACAGGTCAAACGAAATCAAGGAAATAGCGGAATTATGGAAAAACATAGTAAAACCCAATGAGACGCCGCAAGATGCCGCAATGACGCAGCATAGCGCCAGTATGAATCTAATAGACATTAATAGTGAAGAGAAATTGTAAGGGTTCGCGATACGGAAAACAAAAATCCCTCCCAAAACAATGCAAAGAATTCAAATATCACAGATGATTGAACCAGTAGATAGCAAATCTGAAATATGGCTTGCGATCCTATCGAATGAAATTCCTGAAAATCTGTTATGCGAGGAACAGATTATATCTTACGACAAAGCAGAAAGTTTTATTTGGGTAACTAATAACCATCTAGATTCAAGAACCGTCTATAAAATCACTAATGAGATTATTGGAAAGAAATCCTCTATTCAACATGGACCAGTAACGGACCCCGCGGGCATCCTGATAACACAGCAGTCTGACGTAAACGAAGTTTGGGCCAGTCACTTCGAGAAGCTGTTAAATAGACCTCCACCAGAGGATCCCCCAGAGATCCCAGCAACAATACTGTTTTCCTTAGATATCAGCAAGGATCCGCCGTCATCCACTGAAATTATAGCAGCAGCAAAGAAGCTGAAAAATGGGAAGTCGCCTGGCGAAGACAGGATATCTGCGGAAATGATCCAAGCGACTGTTATGACCTGCATCAAGTTCTGGACAGCGTTGTTCGCAGTAATCTGGGCAACCACCAAAGTACCTTCGGATTGGAAACGCAGCACGCTTGTGAGGATCTTTAAGAAAGGCGATACGTCCTTCCCAGGCAACTGGCGAGGAATCTGCATGCTTTCCATACCTAGCAAATTGCTGACGCACATTTTACTGCAGAGAATCAGCTCGCAGCTTGACAGACACCTTCGCGACGAGCAACATGGATTCAGACCGAACCGTTCATGTGCAGATTTGATATTCACCCTACGGCTACTGACGGAAGAAAGCAGAGAATGGCGCTCCAAAATCTATATGATATTCATCGATTTTGAGAAGGCATTTGACTCAATAGACCGCCAAAGTCTGTGGAAGATCCTACTGCATTACGGAATCCCTGAAAAGATAGTTTCACTGATTGTTGCGTTTTATGAAGACAGCGAGTGCTGTGTAAAGACACCAGATGGCCAAACCCGTTTCTTCCGCATTATGTCAGGAGTTCAAGGTTGCGTCTTGTCACCGCTACTTTTCGTAATTGTCATTGATTACATACTGCGAAGTACAAGCACAGACGGAATCCAGCTAAATCCAGAAACACGCCTCAGTGATGTAGACTTCGCTGACGACATCGCCGTCCTAGAATCATGCAAGCAAAGACTCCAAGAACTCCTTGACAAAGTGAGGGAGAGAGGCGGCCATGTCGGCCTAAAAATAAATAATGAGAAAACAAAATGCATGGCTACCACAGATTCACCCCTGAGCATCACTTGCGGAGACCAACACATAGAGCAAGTTGTCCATTTCAAATACTTGGGAAGCATAATAGAAAGTATCGGATCGACCACAAAAGAAGTGCTCACAAGAATCGGCCAAGCTAATGGGGCCTTCAATAGATTACGGAAAGTGTGGCGGTCCCAAAGCTTCTCTATACGGCTAAAGCTACGACTCTGCAATAGCAATGTTATGCCAGTACTGCTTTACGCTGCCGAAACCTGGCACCTGAACCAGGAACAAGAGCTAAGAATACTTGCTTTCGAAAACACATGTCTCAGAAGAATTCTCAACATCCGTTGGCAGCAGAGAATAACAAACCAATCCATCCGTGACAAGACTGGCCAGCCTCTTGTGACACATATTATAAGAGTCCGCCGATGGAGATACCTTGGCCATGTACTATGTATGGACAATCTCCGACTACCAAATGCAGCGCTCCAGTGGCAGCCATCGGGTCCACGCCGCAGGGGCAGACCCAGAAACACCCTGCGTCGAACGTACCAGACAGATCTCCGTAACCTGCACACATCAATCCAACCTCAGTGGGAGGACATACTTGCAGCAGCAAACCGGCGGGAAGATTGGCGGCTCCTTCTTGATGCCCTGGGTGCCTCTGGAGGCACAGGTGGATCTAAGGTCTAAGGTCTAATAACCACGAAAATGATACAATTACAATAAAAAAGGGGACGTGTTTAGTTCAAATCCAAGTTATCTCGGAGAATGATTTAGATAGATGGGAAAATTCCAAAAGAAACCTAGTTAATGGCATTAAAACCTCTAATAACAAATACCCTCTAACTAAATCGCAATTCTTAAACAAATTTAATATGGATCATATTAAGGACTTAGAACTTAAGAAAAAATTATGCAAATTATTATGGAATTTTAAAGATGTATTTTCCGCATCTGAAGATGACATCGGACTGATACAGTTTTATGAACATTCAATTCTAACAACTGGTAATCCTGTCGCGAACAACTATATCGTGTACCGTATAAGTACAAAGAGTGGTAAAAAAATAATATTCATGAATTAGAAAAAAATGAAATTATACGTCCCAGTATAAGTCCGTATAGCGCACCAGTGATCTTGGTACCAAAAAAGAATGGCGATCTTAGACTGTAGTAGATTAGAGAGCCCTTAACAAACAAGTAGTAAGTGTTAAATTTCCTTTACCAAGGATAGATGAAATTCTTGACTCTATTTCAAGCAAAAACAAAATTTTTACTTCTTTGGACCTTACCCAAGGCTACCACCAAGTGAAAATAGCCGAAAAAGATTTCTATAAAACTGCGTTTTCTACGACTGAGTGTGGTTCATATGAATACTTAAGAGTACCTTATGGACTTAAGACAAGTTCAAGCGCACTATGTAGACCCTTATTACACCTGTTAAGAGGATTAAAGAATATTATTCATTTTGTTGACGATGTCATATGCGTGGGAGAAAACGCTGAACAGCACTTAGCAACATTAGCTAATGTGTTCGAGAAATTCAGAGAGGGCAATTTAAAATGCCGGCCTGAAAAAGTAAATTTATTTCAACCTAAAATTAAATTTTTAGGAGTAGTGGTAACGCAAGGAGAGATATCTCCAGACCCAGACAAAATAACATGTGTTGAAAACCTCAAACCCCCTAGAACTATGAAAGAATTAAGAGGAATTCTAGGTCTTACTGGCTACTTTAGAAAATTCGTGCCCAATTACGCCCAAATTGCGAAACACCTCACGGAATTAACTAAAGGGAACTCCCAAAATGTTACCTGGTCCCAGAAAGCTCAGACTTCCCTAGACCATCTCAAAAAGGCCCTCACTTCGGAGCCAACATTATCGCTGCCTGATTTTGAAAACGGACAATTCGTGGTCACAACAGATGCAAGTTCGAAGGGCATTGGCGCTATTCTTTCGCAAATAATCCAGGTAGAAAACCCTAATCCTCTAGAGGGAACGCCTAAACAAATAAAAATAGAAAAAGTTATATACTATTCGAGTAGAACCTTATCAAAAGGCGAAAGTAGTTATTCCGCCACAAACTTAGAATTATTATCTATAATCCACCACTTGGACAAATTTAGACACTATTTAATTGGTAGAAAATTTATACTACGATCAGACAATAAAAGCTTGCAGTACCTGCACACATTTAAAAACCCCACGGGAATTCTAGCTAGATGTATCATGAAAATCCAAGACCTAGATTATGAATTTGAATATTTAAAGGGTAAACAAAATGCAGCTTGTGACTTTTTGAGTAGATACCCAGAAAATATGCCGTTGGACACCGAGGAAAATGAAGTTAACGCTATCAATACTAAGAGCAAACATAAATGTAAGAAAAACAAAGTCAAAGACACAGTAAAAGAAAATAAGGATAATTATTGTCCCTTGTCTTTAGAAAATATAAAAAGAAAGCAAAAAAAGGACGAAATGTGTGTAGCACTTATTAATTATTTTGTGAATGATGATGAATTACCAGATAAATTCAAAACTCTTAGAAAAGAAATAGATAATTTTTACAATGATCTTGATGAAGAAATACTATGCAGAATCGCGACTGCTGAAGCAAATAGAAACCAAACATCAATAATACCTATATTACCCCAAAACTTAATAATACCTGCCTTCAAATATTTTCATTCAGATATTGGTGGACATTTAGAAATAACGAAAACATTCCATAAATTAAAATAATATTTTTACGTGCCGTCGGCAGTAACAAAATTCAAGGAATTTGTAAGTACATGCGAAGCGTGTAACTTAAGAAAAAACCCCCAAGCTTATCCTAATCCTCCAATGGGAAGAGTCCCGGTAGCGAGATTTCCCTTCGATATTGTCTCATTTGATTTATATGGAACCACTGGAGGCTTACCTGTTTGCAACAGAGGCCACACTTGTGTTCTTTCAGTTATAGATCACTTTTCCGGATTTACTTTGGCAAAAGCATTAAAAAATCAAGGCGCTTACGCTACGAGTAAGGCGTTAGCGAAATTATTTTTAAAATTTGGCATCCCAAATAAGGTTATAAGTGACAACGGAAGCAATTTTGTTTCAAAAGTAACAAAAGACTTAATGAGTTTTCTTAACATAGAGAAATTGGTGACTTCTCCATATCACCCACAAGCTAATGGTAAAATAGAAAATAGGCATAAAATATTTTCGAATGCATTAAGCATTTATACAAAAGACAACAGAACGATTGGGATAAATTCTTACCTTATTTAACTAAGAAAATCAATACTGCTTATTCAGAAACAACCAAAGACAGCCCTTTTTATTTACTTTTTGGTCGCGATTTTAGAATCCCGTATGATCAGATTATTGAGTCCCGGCAATATTACAATAACTCGGACGATTACAAACAAGAATTCATAAATAGGATGAGGAAAACTTATAAAATAGTAAAACAAGAGTTGGAAAAATGTAAAATAAGTCAAGAGCTAAGAAACCTACCCAAAATCAAAGGGAATATAGATTTTAAGATAGGAGATTGTGTCTACCTAAAAAATGAGGCAAAAGCGGAAGGCAAGAAACTTTCCAATAAATATTCGGGACCGTAAAGAATAGTCAAAAAGTATGATAATGATTTTACTTTTAAAATGGCGAACCCCGATAATGGAAGAACCTATAAGGCACATGTTAGCCATATAAAAAGAGCCAAATTTCCAGAAAGATGGGTACCGCGTCCCCCGTCTACTGATTCATCAGATGCAGAAAATGAGCCCCCAAATCAAGATTGGCAGAGCTAAAACCCTTTAATTTCAAGCAAGACTATTTCGAAAATGATAGTGACGAGGAAAACTTTGAAGAATTTGTATCTATGAAAAATCTTGTTATTCCCAAGAGAAAATCCCTAATACCAGTAAGAATAAAAACGCCAAAAGATCCCAAAAGTTCATCATCAGAGAACGCGGGAGAATTAGATTATACGATATTTCCAAAAACCCATTTTTTCCCTGATAGAATTTCGACCCCTTGTCCCCCCAAAAGATTTCCAGACGATATGGTTTCCCCTGCAACGCCAATAGAGGCCCCTGTCATTACAGGAGGAATTGAACAGAGTGGTAGAAACTCCGGGTATTATTGTAGAGAAAACTCCCAAAGATCCAATTAAAACAAATCTGCAAGAAGCTATGGATTAAATAAATTTCCCAATAAAAACAAGTCAAAGTACATTGCCTAAGAATAAAACTCCCAAGGATGACCAGAAAGGACAATATCATGATTTAACTGTGTCCAAGGTAAAACCCAAACAATGGACTTCATGGAGGGAAACACTAGTGCAAAGAATGTCCCATCCCCCTGAAGACATGGCATTTAAACAGTGGAGGAACCCCGCAAAAACTTTTGATTCCTCTCAAAGCTCTCAAGAATCTTTCAAATCTCCCAAGTTGAAAACTCAAAGCGAGGACTTAGAGAATAAACCTTCTACTTCCAGAGGAGTACAAATTTACGAAGGAAGGGCAGGTGATACCTCAAAAAAGCGTACCACCTCTAAAAGTTCTAATGCGGAATCATCGGAAACCAGTTCCGAAGAGTCTGGCGACGAATCAGACCATATAGTAGTTAAAGAAATAGGGAAATCAAAACCGACTTCAGCAGCCGCGCACGCGAAAGAAACAAAATTAAAAGGGCAAGAATTTTTGAAAAAACAATACAAAAAATTTGATCTTATATCGTTAGCAAAACCTAAAAAGAAGAAACCGCAAGAAACAGAAGAAAAAGTAACGACACAGTCAGGTAGAACGGTTAAGAAACCGGACAGATTAAAATACCCTTAAAAATACAAAAAAAAAGATTTTTATGGATAGGCATCACAAAGGAATAATAGCTTAAAAACTTCTAGCTTAAAAGTAAAAATCTACACGTACCATTCCAGTACGATGTATCCAGTCCAACAGAAAGAAGTCGGAGCGTTGCCTGGCGGTTTGGAGTATGGTGGGCAACAATATTGAAGTTTCCCAGGCCAGACTTCTAGCCGCAAGACTGGCTTCCAAATCTCCCAGTTCCAGGACAACTCCCCATTCCAAAAACATTTCAAGTTAAGTTAAATCGAAAATAACAAATCATTAAGTACAAAAGAACCTCTATATCAAGTATTTCTATTCCAAGGGACCCACTCAAACAGACCTTTTACTTCTTGATAAATGCAGAGCCCCCAAAATTTGCTCTAACCTTGAAAAAAATCCCCAATGTGTCAAATATGAAGGCATACATCATCCTTTAGCGGAAATTTAATATTACAAACAATTTTTATTCGACCCTGAATCTGAAGAATACAAATCCCTTGGTAGTAAGTTATTTCTGAAACGTATGAAAACATACCAAAGAAAAAGAGACGCCTATAAAAATAATAACATGAAAATTAAGAGAAAATTCTAAACTCAAAACCACCTATTAGTAGGTAACTGTGGAAGAAGTTAATCTCATATATATAAACTATTTTGTGCAGATTATAATAATTTTAGGCCTACAAAAAAAATTAAAAAAAAATAGGATAACAGTGTAATTATGTGCTGTTCTCTTACTTATTTATGTGTTGCTTAGGACGAAAATTGCCTGGAGTCTATGGTGAGTACTCTTCGTTGGTTGAGGTATGATGAAAATAGATGCTACTAGGTTGTATCTGCACAGGACACAAGAACCCTGCACTGCACACTAGAACGCAAGAACCCGCTAGGCAGAAAACAGTACGTTTTCAGCCCGTCAAACAAATTAGTTATGAAAATATCCCAACAATAATAAGATGCTATATTTGTAATCGTGTCGGGCATTTCGCGAGAGAGTGCCGTTATGTCCCCAATCGCACACCAAGGATTGCCGTCGGTAATACGCAAAATTACAGCAACCATTTTTTCGGCAGAAAGAATTTTAGAACCAGTGGTGCACTAGGCTATAGCCAGGGAAGATTGCGCCAATTGGCACCTTACAACGCGTACCAACCAAATGTGTATAACCCTGCCCCCAATAGACAAAATAATTACCGGCCGACGGGATATGCAAATTTTTCGAGTAAGCAACACATAAATAAGTAATTAGTGCCACGGGTGCCTCAGTCTTTAACGCCACAATACGGAAATACAAAAATTAAAACAAAGTACCACGAAGATTTTTGAAGTATTCTTTCGAAGAAATAAATACCGTAGGTCTACAAGCCTAATTCCCATCATCGGAGAACTCGCCTCCCGCCTTTTTGGTTTGACAACGGAGGAAGAGTTAAACATCCAGAGGGAAAATGTAAAAAAGTTGAATAATGCCATGAACGTAACATTACACGTCCAGAAGATACAAGCCAGTATAGCAAATCACCAGAGAGATAAAGTTGAAAAGATATCTAAGAAAATCTCAAAAACTGTAAACGTAATAAATTATTTAAGGAACGAAGTGGATCGCGTGGTGACAGTCGCGAGCCTTACCATGGCATCACTCGATATAATAACAATGTCATTACTAAACCTAGCAACGGACATTAGTAAGCTCGAATTCGCATTATTTGCCCTCACGGGGGGAGCTTTGTCATACGACCTGGTAGACCCTTCTAACCTAAAAACTATTTTAGATGAAATAAAAACACACCTAACGTTTGGTTTACATTTACCCATAGAGCCAGAAGTATCAAATTTATTTCTTTAATATACCAAATTAAAAGTCCACATTACGGAAATAAATGAACAATTATTCGCAGTAGTAACGATTCCTTTGATAAACCAACAATCCATATACGACTTGTACAAAATTTCGACCTTCCCTGCTAATATAAAGAAGACAAATTCCTTTATGACTATCACACCTAAAGCAGAGTATTTACTTGTTGACCAAGATAGAAGAAAATATGCCCTAGCTAATCCACAAGACTTAAAAGAGTGCGTATGATTCAAAAACCTAGTATGCCAGCTTACGTTACCTATTTATAACGTCAAATCTGGATCTTGTATGTTACATATATTTTTAAAAGACACACAACCGGAAGAAATACCTGATTCGTGCGAAGTCTTGATAGGAAGTACTAAACGAAAAATATTCATACACCTTAGAAATGATCTTTGGTTATTTTCTGTTCCAAAAGAAACTGTTGAAACTTTGTCTTGTTATAATAATACAATAAGAATCGATCCAAAGTTACAGGACCGAATTGCTATTACAAGATGTGGGTACGATAACAATAAAACAAGGATGTCGACCTGTAACTAAAGAGACGACTGTTCAAACGCCGTTAATAACAACGAGCACAAATATAATAAGTGCTAAAATAATAAATTTTAAGGCAATCAACATGCCGTACACTATTCCCAATATAGAAAGCGAGGAAATGAAAACCTCAATATAGTCCAAAATAGAAAAGAATAGAGACATTACCGCTTACAAAAATAGGAAAAGCATTAGACTCCCAGATTCCCCTATTTACAAATGAAGACCAAAGACTAACGTAAACAAAGATTAACAAAGATGCGTAATAATATTAGTGTATTTGTTTAACATTGTCTTGTAGCGTAAAATTCACCATAAATGTACCCAATCGTATTACCTATTATGACTACTCGTTTTAAAGAACGTGTGATTCTGCCTCGTTATTTGTATTACAGGAATTGGAATGACCTATCAGAAATCATTCATTACAATACGTAGTCCAGTGCAGATACAACCTAGTAGCTTCTATTTTCATCATCCCTCAACCAACGAAGAGTACTCACCATAAATTACAGGCAACGAAGCTAGGACGAAAATTACGGTTACCTTTTTGATCGTTGTTCCTCGATCACAAACCATATTATGTATCAGGTAACACTATATAATATATCTCAGTATCCAGTGCATTATCGAACTGTATAAACACATCAATCCTGAGAACCCCATCGACCAGTACGAGATATAAGTACATAAATATCACCCTTGATAATCCTTATGGACCCATGCACCATAACTGTATAGTTATGATATTTGATGAACCCAAATTATTTACGTGTCGCAGATTCACGCGTTGAATCCTTTTCGACCATTCCTCGGAATCCATCCTATCAAATGCGAAAAGTTCCTATCTCTGTTATCCCATAAATGTTACGAGATAATTTCTGAAAAATGGACCTGGAAACCAACCACTGAATTACAGAAACCAAAAGTAACCCCAGTGACTAACCCCTCAGTGACAATATACTCCTCCCACAAGTTAAAGACAATACGTTGAAGGAGTCACTAAAGTTTGATGTCGACCCATTCTAAATCCAAACATCAATTCCCCTGTGATTAACCAAGGAATCACCGCAAAAGCTAAAAGATACGAGCCATGCACGAACAATTTTAGAAGAGAACTATGATCTCTAAGTGCACGAACGAACCATTTTATACGAGAAATATATTCTCTATGTGCTTCAAAATAGCCAAGGAAGGAAATGCAAATAAGAGAGTCAACCCATCTATTACCGGCGCAATCCCAGTATTCAACCCCTTAACGATAATAAACTACCCAAAGATAGCAGGTGAGAAAGAACTCTAATATCAAAATTCCACACACCTGTACCTGGAAGTATCATTTCCATTCTTTGAATCATGAGTTCAGCCATAGAAAAAAGAGGCAACAGCCAGCCAAAGGGCTGGCTGAAAACTAGTCATTTTATTTGAAAAAAAATAATATATGTACTGGAGACATTTCTGGGCCCCCGAAAGAAATGCCAATGATCCTAAAGCTGGAGAGAAATGTGCAAAAATTGAAGAAGCTCTTGAATATTTAAAGTCTCTATGAAAGTGTTTTGCTGGCAAAAAATGGCAGAAAGAGAGAGATATTTGATAACTCTCGGATTAACCGAAGAAACTTTATGTTTTGAAAGTTTGTATGAAAGATATATGTACTGGAGACCCAGAGATTCTACAGCTGGAGAAGAATGTCCAATAGTTGAACCAGCATTTGAATATCTAAAGTCTGTATTAAAGGGTACATATACATACGCTCCGCGCCAGATATATGTTTGCCGACTACCACAAGAAACCACTGAAGATGAACTGGCAAAATATTTTTCACAATATGGTAAAGTAACTGAAGCTGAAATCAAAGTGGATCGAGCATAAAGATCAAGAGGATACGGCTTCATGACATTTGAAACGGAAAAGGAGGCCTTTTTTGCTGTACATGAGGCACAAAAAGAGCAAGAAGAAGAAGAAGCAGATTTAGAAGAAGAGGAGGGTGAAGACGGTCGAAAAAAGAGCTGAGCAGGAAATTTCGGAAACTTCTGTGTAAGCTTGTATCTGTTGCCGTCTTTTTGTGTAATGGCATTCATTTTTTTTTAGTATTGATTCAGAGTTCATAGTGAATGTATCTGTCATAAATTGGATATTATCAAACCAGTAAGCTTTTTCAGTGAATTATGATCCCAGTGAAGCTATTGGATTTCGCAATATTTGTCAAAGGATAATAGTTCCTGACCTATGATAAAACCTTTGCTTAATTTACTAACCTAGTTTCTGGACATTTATTTATATTCTTTAAAAGTGGTATGAATTTGAAATTTTTTCACTGATAATATTAGAGGTTAGCCATCAAGCAGTGTGATTTTAAACAAATAGGACATCTGATATTTAGAGGCATTTACGCTACAATTGAGGTGGGGAAAGAAAAGTGAGCAGAGGGGGGGGGGGGGGGTGAAGAGTTGTTAGCAAGAGCCGTGGTACCCGCTGGGCTCGCCCCTTAAATTGCGGTGACAAGGTAGACAGCCTTCAATACTTCACTTACTTTTCTTGCAAGGTAACCACCAGAAAAATATTGAATATATAGTTCAACCCTTAAATATCTGCCTAGAATTCGATATTATTAATTATCAAAGAAATTGGTGAATGTATTTTGGACTAAATCCAAATTAATGAAATGAAAACTGTGCTGGTATTGAACCCAGTTTTAAACTTTGTATCTAGATGCATGACAAAGGGTATTAAGACTGATATGTTCGTTAACAAAGGAATAGAGTTTTTTTATCATGCCAGTATTATGGAAGCCAAAAAGCTGCTGTGGACTTACTATGAGGTTGAACTCGGATATGAAGAACGATTACGCGAATGCAAAAAAAGACTGTGATAACTTGACGGATATCGCAAAAGCCATATGGCGCTGTGCTAAGGACGGTAAAGAGCTTCCGACTTTCGTTATTCTCGAACCGGAGTCTGTTCCCACGTGTGGTGACGAAATTGCAGTCTGTATTACTACCAAAGTGAACGAAATGACGAGAAAAATGGACAGTGATCTGCAACAGTTTTCCCGCAAGTTAGATACTCTGAACAATGGTTTGAAAATTATTGCTGATTCCAAGAATCAGCCTACAGCCTCCTCTTCAGTATCTAAAACGATAAATATGGAAAAACAGCTATTCTCGGTTGTCATTTCAGGGCATAACTTACAACCCTTACCCTGAGGGTTGTGGGGAGGGAGGGTTGTCATCCTTAAAGACTTAATATCTTTAACTCTCAACTACGTTGAAAAAAATGGCTCAAAATTTGATTGGATGTGTTTGGGGAAATAGTAGGCGTGAGAGGGGGGCTAGTAGCCCTCCAGTCACTTTCTACTATTAAAAAGGGCATTAGCCCTTTCAATTTCCAATCGAATGAGCCCTTTTTGAAGTTTCTACGACAACGCTTTCTATAAAAACCTTATATTCCCCAAGGGCATAACTTACAACCCTTGCCCTGAGGGGTGTGGGGGGTTATCATCCTCAAAGACATAATTTCCAAAACTTTCAACTGCGTTGAACAAAATGGATATCTCAAAATTTTGATTGCATGTGTTTGGGGAAATGGTGGGCGTGAGAGGGGGGTTAGTTGCAAACCAATCACTTTCGACTATTAGAAAGGGCACTAGCCAATCGAATTTCCAATTTCCAATCGAATGAGCCATTTTCCAAGTTTCTACGACGACTCCTTCGATACAAAGTGCTCTGGTCTAAGACCAACCAGAAAAAATGAATTTTACATTGTGCCAACATCATTCTTTACTTAGGCAGTGCTATTGCGCTGCCTATGAACACATTAAGGATTTAAAATATTGCTTACTTAACAAGTGGAAAAGACTATGTCAATTAAAAACTAACAGAAATTAATTTTAATAGCTTTTTCGACAAAAGAAGTTTTGTCTAGAGAGGTAATGGGCTATATTAAAACAAATATCAGCAAAAAAAAGGAAAACATTTCTCATGCAGAAAACTACCATAAATCACCATCAATAAAATATATGAAACTCAAACAGAACCGAAATTTAAATTAATATCCGAGTCACCCTGATAACGACTAGAAACTAAGAGGAGTAGGACCGACACCCCCCCCCCCCCCCCCCGTGCTTCCTTAAGACCAGTACGTAGTTTGGACTATAAGGAAAACAAAATACATATAAATGTTTTCTCTTCGTACAAATCTAACAAATTCAAAATTATTAAAACTTTCAGGAATGAATTTTAGTGTATTGAAATTATAATAAAATATAATGAAATTGTTTGAAATATAACGAAAATAGAACGAAATTCATTTTCAGAATGAATCAGTTCATTTTTTAACCCAGATAAAACTTCTATCATCTTCACAATTATCTATTGGAGAAGTATTCTTCTCATTGAACCAAGCGATTGAAATTTTCAGCCTCATTTTGATTGAAATTAGCGCATAAAATCTTTCTGAGTTATGGCTGGATTCTTTCTGAATTATGGCTGGATTCTTTCTGAATTCAAATCATCCAACTTCTTCAACATCTTTCTTTTTCTTTAAATCATCCAATTACGTTTAAATGTTTAAAAAAACTGAACCCTTACATATATGCACTGAAGCCATTGACAATCCTCCCTCATTATAATGGTCAAAGGATATACATCAATATGAAAAATAGGGGATGTAACACTGTTTACGAAATGTACACAAAGGGCATAGATTATGAATGAACCAGATTTAAATTATTTGGGTATTGGATTCTAATATTTTTCTAACATTTTATATGTCTACTACCTTTTGTCCTACTTCGCCATAAGGGATTGGTATTACATAGGGGATCGCTGAGTTTCTTCTTTTCTCCTAAATAGAATCCATCTGCCATTTGTGACTTCTTTCAATAGACGTGGTTCTTCTTTTCTTTGAAGTTGCACTTCTTTCATAACACGCTGAGACTTTTCGCAACTGAAAAAGTAAATAAATTACAACAATTAAACTGTCGCAGCTTACTGGTTCTTTCAAATACAATAATGGACATTTGCAGCGAAACGACGGGTTTACTAAAGTGTGGTTTTTGTAAACGTAAACTTGCTAACCTGAGTTTCACCCTGGCAATGCAACATGAAATTTACATTTCAACGCGTTGAGATTCATATTCTAAAGCAGAGCAGTTGAAAGTTTATTTGAAATTTTGTGGGTAAGTTCCCCCTCAATTCACGAGAACAGTTTTGCTAAGCAAAGGGTTATGTTCAAGACCGTTAAGATGTAGATTATTATTTGTAATACGATGTGTTTAATAAAACATAATTCGTTCGTTTTGTTTTCACAGCACCCACCATCTATACTAATTATGCTACCATGGTAAGCGAAGCTATTCAATTGATTGATCTTCTTGTTACCCGACATTAGAGCCCGACTGACATTATCGGGCCGATATGAGGGTCAGTGTCATTATCAGATATCGGAAAAAAATATCGATTATCGGCTGATATAAATTTTTTTATTCGACGCAACTTGTCCAAAGATGGCACCAGATTTCCTTAGATAATTTTTGCTTTTCCAGTCCTTGTGGGTGGAGCCACCAGCTATGTCTGTTTATGGCGGAGAGCAGTACTGGTGAGTCAAATGACTAAAAATAAAAAAGGGATGAAGATCCTCCTGATCCTTTGCTAGGGCGTCGAATAGACGATTCAGCTGCTGATTCTTTTTTTCAGGAACAAGAAGCAAGCTTGTCACCCAACCTTGCTAAGGGGGGAGTCAAATGAAGTCTAAGTATATTTGCGGTCAATATACACCCGGTACAGCAATGTTTTAAGTGTGTGGCGAATTCAAGAACGTACATCCTCTATCAAAACAACTAAAAAGAATACATTAAACTAAACGTTTCTGTTTAATGAATTTTCACTTGCGTGGGTTAATGATCCAAGATTCAATCGCTTAAAACATTGATATTCAGTCAGGAGTGCAACAAAGGGGGAGATGGAATGTTTTAAGGTTGGGAGGATTTTAAGGAGGGGGAGTTCTAAGGTGTTACTGCCACGTTTCAACACCTTTGAAAATTTACCTTTGAGATTTAGCTCGTGTATCCGTATTTGTCGGCGAACTGGATGGTTTTGTCGACACATTCTTTAAATCCCTCCTCTGAGCTTAAAACTGTAGCTGCACCCCTGTGTCCATTGTGCCTAGCATGGATTCGTTAGTAAGATACCATATAATATGAATGTAAAGTATTCACATTAATATCTGAATTATTAAAATTTAAAGTCCAGCTATTGAAATTTTGGTTTTGAATAATCAATTTTAATAAACATCTTACGCTTCTTTCAATCAAATTTTCGCGTATTTGTGTTTATATAACTAAACCGGCTTCTTTGATTAAATTTTGTTCTTATTTCACTTCCGCAAATATCCGCCATTTCGTTTGTGAGCTCAGAAGCTGCTGATCAGAAAATGTAAAGGAAGTCAAAAATTCTTGTAAATGGCCTAATTTATGGATGTCCACAGTGAACTATTTAGGCTGTTCTTTGGTTTGTAATAAACCAGGGAGGAACGCGTGAGTATGAATATAGGCAGAGAATGGGGGGTTTAAATTTTAGGTATCGTTTTTTTTTGGAGGGAAATTTATCGGCAAATTATATCGGTATCGTATCGGTACGCTACTGATATATCGAAATCGCTATTGGACCCCAAAAATCCATATCGGTCGGGCCTGACCCAACATCACCTCCAAATTTACATCTTTTTCTTAACTAAAAAACCAACATTATAACAAAAATGATTAGTTTTTTCAAACTTAAAAATTATTTATCGACACAAAAATCAAAGTTGCCCCTGGCGTGGTCTAGTCTAGACAGAGGCAATTTGAATGCATCAAACCCTAAAATTGAATTCACCATGCCCATAAATTAAAAATCAATGGTCAAGGATTTAGTATGCCCGTGTGATCATTCATACAGAATTTCAATACGAATTCAACTTATTTCCTTTCGCGAAATTGTTGCCTAGAAAAAAAAGTTTAGATTCTATATGAAACTTTTACTGTAGGAAAAACCTAAGCAAAAAGGAGAAGAGATATTTATCTACTAAAAAAGCGGGCACGGGCCCCAACAATTAAGTTACATCAAAGACTACAATCAATAAGGTAAAATTCAAAAGTATTAAAATTCAGGAAACCACAATTTCAATCCAAATTCCTAATGATAATATTGATAAACAGCAAGAAACTATGCCTCCCAAAGAAAAGCGACTATTATCAACAGTTATTGCAGAATCTCAAAACAAATCATACCCATCAAAGATCTTTTAGAAAGTCACACGGTGGGTAACAACACTTCTATATTAAATTTCTATGAAAAAAAAACTTCTATAAAAATAAACCTCCATACAACAGAAATAGAGCAGACATCATAAACTGGCTCAAAATGAGTCATCTGTCAGAAAATTCAAAAAGTTACATAGATTAGAAATTACCAAAATAGACTTGCCATACCGAGCTTCTTCGAAGTCTTCATCATGGAGTATCCCAGCTGAAGTATTAAAGAGTAAACTTCCCCTGGTGAAGCTTAATTCGTATTCTACTAAGTCCAGTGTATCCAACCCCAGTGGTTTAGAACCTATAAGTAAAAGTTGTTAATTCTATACCTAATCATACGATTCGTTATCATAAAATATATTTTGGATCCATAACATAATGGATACCTCAAGACGCATGAATGAAATTATCAGTGTTTCGTTAATTTGTTTCGCTAATTTTCATAATGAGTTCTCAGAAGATATTTACAAAGGTGGGCAAAGTCCCAAGGACCCTGGTGAATTTGTGGATATGAGTTATATAAATACTATACCCTTGGTTTCAAACAGGATTGCTTTCCTAAATATCTATCCCCCTACTTCTAAAATTACTAGCTAAAGAAAACGAATGCATATTGATATCGAGCAACAAAAAGAAGTAGAAAAGAAAAGCAATTCCCAAAAATAGATACTGTAAAGAGGTCGTGCAACATTGATTTTACGTCATATTAACCTATCCTGGATTTTCATTCGGGGGTAGCAAAAAACTTTTAAAAACACGTCAAAAATTATTCATATCCATTTTGTACCGTTTTTACGAGTCGAACAAAATTCTAGGGTGATCAAAGGTGACCAAACCTTACGTAACACAAAAGCAGATCGACTGGCTCACTTTGCCGCAGGCGCAAGGCATTGTGCCAACTTGTGCTAGGTATTGGGAAACTTTGTCGAGGACGTGATTGCCACTAAGCCACTAATCCGTTGGCGAATCAGAAGTGCCCCAGTAAACGGGAAGGCTATGCACTCGTTGCCTGTTGCATTTGGTGAGTTGTAAGACAATATAATAAGACTATGTAAAAGATCAACTGCCAAAAAATTTTTGACAAAATATTTTTTTCAAGACCAAACAAAAATACGAAAAAAAAAACAAAGCGAATTTTTCGATAAGACAACCGTGTCTCTTCTTTAGCACAAACAAAACAAAATCAATGAAAATGCCAAAAAAGTCAGAAAAACCAAACGTGGAGAGTCAATGTAAAAAGAAAAAATAATGAAAACCTAAAATTAAATAATGTTCAATAAAATCCAAAATTAGAAGAATTAAAACCGAATAACTAACAGCGGAAGGTGAGTTGAAATATTCATGTTGGAATATTCTGGGATTTCCAACACCTATTGGAAAAGAGGTGTTGGAATATTCTGGGATATAGAAAACATAAGGATTCCCAAAGAAAGTCAACTCCAGGATATTTTAAATGCAACAAGAAAAAAAAATTAAATATGATGATAGAGACATCCAAGTAGTGCCTATTGGAATTAGACGCTCGAAATTCACCTGAGCAAATGATAAAAAATTAACCAGTGCTACAGAGATGTTTATATTTAAGTTAACGCAACCACAAACAAAACTGCTGCTGAAAAGCTGAGAGAACATATTCGCCAGTTTGTAGATTTACACAGAGAAGGGGCGAAAATCATAGTTTCAACTAGTGATTAATTAGTGTTAACTAGTGATAAATTAGTGTTAACTTGTGATTGTTAACTAGTTATTGTTAAGTAGAAATTTTCTTTGTTTGTTTTTCTGCATTTTGTACTTTAGCTGCGAGAAATATGGCATTAAAGTTTGCGAAAGTGGCAAAAATAGTTGGATACGCAAATCTTGTCATTGTTCAGCTAAATCTGTGAGTTCTTATCATTTCGTCTCATTAAATATTGTAATTTGAATAATGATAGGTTAAGGATTTAAATGAAGAAAATGAAGTACATTTGAAAATATGAGTTGGAATATTATGGAATATAGGAAACATCGGAATTTCCGAAGAAAGCCAACTCCAGGATATTTTAGATGCAACTAGAAAAATTAAATATGATGATAGAGACATTCAAGTAGGCAAAAAATAAGCCAGCGCAACAACGGTGTTTATTATTTACGTTGAGGCATCCGCAAACAATGCTGTGGCTGAAAAGCCGAGAGAACATATTCGCCAGTTTGGAGATTTGCACAAAGAAGAGGCAAAAATCATAGTGTTAACTAGTCATTAATTAGTGTTAATTTTGTTTGTTTGTTTTTCTGCCTTTTGCATTTTAGCTGCGAGAAATATGGCAATAAAGCTTGCAAAGAATGGGCAAATATAGATGGATACCCAAATCTTCTTATTGTTCATTTAAATCACTGAGTTCTTATTATTTCGTCTCATTAAATATTGTAATTTGGATAATGATAAGTTAAAGATTTAAATGAAGGAAATGAAGTGCATCTGAAAATACGTGTTGGAATATTCTGGCACATACAAAATATCAAGATTCTCAAAGAAAGTCAACTCCAGGATATTTTAGATGCAATAAGAAAAAAAATTAAATATGATGATAAAAGACATCGAAGTAGAGTGTCTCTTGGTATTATACGTTCGAAATTCACCTGAACAAATGATAAGAAATTAGTCCGTGCTGTAGAGGTGTTTATTATTTACGTTGACGCATCCGCAAACAACGCAGTGGCTGAAAAACTGAGAGAACAGATTCGCCAGCTTGGAGATTTGCACAAAGAAGAGACAAAATTCATAGTGTTAACCAGTGATTAATTAGTGTTAAGTAGCGATTGTTAACTAGTTAGATACCCATATCTTCTTATTGTTCAGCTAAATCAGTGAGTTCTTATAATTTCGTCTTATTAAATATTGTAATTTGGATAATGATAAGTTAAGGATTTAAGTGAAGGAAATGCAGTACATCTGAAAATGCGAGTTGGAATATTCTGGGATATGGAAAACATTGGGATTCCCACAGAAAGTCAACTCCAGGATATTTTAGATGCAATAAGAAAAAAAAATTAAATATGATGATAGAGACATCCAAGTAGAGTGTCTCTTGGTGTTGAGCGTTCGAAATACACCTGAGCAAATGATAAAAAATTAACCAGTGCTGCAGAGGTGTTTATTATTTACGTTGATGCATCCGCAAACAACGCTACGGTTGAACATTTAGTTAGGGGTGATGGACCTGGGGTTAGGTAACCTTTTTTCTTTGTTCGAGTAGATATAGTCTTCACTTATAATAGATTCCGATCTATTATAATAGATCCACTGATTGTTAGGAGGAGAGCAACCCATGGTTTCACTATAGACAATCGCATGGTTTTGTTCTTGTGTTATAACGTCAGTGCTTGAAGTTTGTTTGTAATGTTTGTTGTTCTTATTTTATTATTTATATATATTTTTTTCCTTCGTGTTTTAGTTGTCTTATTTTTTTTATGTGTTATTTATTTAAACAATTTTCATTCCGTTCCTTTTGTTTTTTTTCCGTTGAACAAGGCTCCCGGACGTGGAGCCAAAATATTCGGAATATTTTTTAATTAAAGTCTTGTTTTGTTTTTATTTATTTTTGTTCCACTGCTTTGTTGTAATTAAAAGTCGTTTTTTCTTGCTTAATTTTTTGATGCAATAAGAAAAAAATTAAATATGATGATAGAGACATCTAAGTAGTGTCTCTTGGTATTAACAAGTTAAAAAAACAAGTTTTTTTTAACTGAAAGTAAGGAGCGACATTAAAACTTAAAACGAACAGAAATTATTTCGTATATGAAAGGGGCTGTCCCCTCCTCAACGCCTCGCTCTTTACGCTAGTTTGACTCTGTCTCACAACTTTATTTTTTTAAACAATAAAAAAAATTAAACATTTATTTTAAATGTTTATTTTAATTTTGGGTTTCTATGGGCTATCCAACTGTTATCCTAACTTGTCTCATTGGGTTTTTTTTCTGGTTATAACGTCTGATTCTTTTGTAATATAGGTAAACTTTATTGAATTTTCAGTAAGAAGGGAAGAATTGGAAGTTCACAACCAACAATTGTTACTCTTACACAACTACCAGTGGATCTTGCTGCCAGGAAATTTAAAAACGATTATGCCACCACGATTATGCCAAGTATTATACCAAGTATATTCTGCCCCCTGGACTACGAGACTTGGGATAAGAATTTTGACGAAAGTCTTTACGCTAAAGTTCGAATTTTGTTTCGAATTTTTTGTTTCGAAGTTTCGAACTACGAGACTTGGGATTAGATATTTGACGAGAGACTTAACGCTGAAGTTCGAATTTTGTTTCGAATTTTTTTCTGGTAATAATGTCTGATTCTTTTGTACTTTAGGTAAACTTTATTGGATTTTCAGTAAGAAGGGAAGAATTGGAAGTTCACAACCAACAATTGTTACTCTTACAAAACTACCAGTTGATCTTACTACCAGGAAATTTAAAAATGATTATGCCAAGGCTACTCGTAATGAATGGAGTACGAGACACGACTTTGTCGCCATACCAAATAAGTTTTACCCCCTGGACTACGAGACTTAGGATAAGGAATTTGACGAGAGATTTTAAACTAAAGTTCGAATTTTGTTTCGAAGTTTTTGTTTCGAAGTTTCGAACTACGAGACTTCGGATAAGAGATTTGACGAGATTTTACGCTAAAGTTCTAATTCTGTTTCAAATTTGTTCGAATTTTTTCCGGTAATAACGTCTGATTCTTTTGTACTTTAGGTAAACTTTATTGAATTTTCAGTAAGAAGGGAAGAATTGGAAGTTCACTATCAACAATTGTTACTCTTACACAACTACCAGTGGATCTTGCTACCAGGAAATTTAAAATGAAAGTACTAAAAAAAGCATTAGCGTAAAGAGCGAGGTATTGACTAGGGGGTGAACCCTCTTACATACGTAATAATTTCTGTTCGTTTTAAGTTCTAATGTTGCTACTTACTTTCAGTTGAAAAAAATTATTGTTTCTTATTTAATTTCTGGTCGTTTTTTAAATAATGCTGGGAAATCCGCCACCCCCTTCATAGAAATGTCCCTTCCCCTATGGAAAAATCTTCCGTGGAATTATCCTTTCACGTAAGCCCAACCTCCAAACCCTAATAGAACTTCTAATTTCAGTTCGAATGAGACCTCTCACGATATTCTAGGACCACTGGATCGATACGATTACCCCTGGGAAAAAAAATAAAACAAACACGCATTCGTGATCTTCCTTCTTGTAAAAAATACAAAATTCCACATTTTTCCAGAAAGGAGCTTGAAAACTCTACAGTAGGGTTTTCTGATATGCTGAATCTAATGGTGTGATTTTCATTAAGGTTTTATCACTTTTAGGGGGTATTTTCCCCTTTTTTCGAAAATAAGACAAATTTTTTCATGCTCGTAACTTTTCATTGGTAAGACTAAAATTGATAAAACTTGTATATTTGAAATCAGCATAAAAACCCATTTTTCATGTATCTACTGGTATCAAATTCCGTTTTTAGAGTTTTGGTTACTATTGAGCCGGGTAGCTCCTTACTTACAGTTTGTTCATTGATACGTTCAAAATTCACCTGAGCAAATGATAAAAATTAACCAGTATTGCAGAGTTGTTTATTATTTACATTGACGCGTCCGTTGATTCTGAATTGAAGTTATCAAGTATTTTTGCAGTAGACAGGGCTACTCGCAGAAAGAGAAAAGCCAAGACAGATAGTCCAAGTAATTGAGAGGCGAATGTTTAAATGGCTGCAACACGGGTAAATGGCGGGAGTAAGTATGACTCTCTTATTGGAAGCATACTTGTTTGTTAGTTTTTGCAAAGGGACGCCTGCCTGGAGTCCCTGTCGCAGTTGTCCTACTAGAAAGGATTCACCCACGATGGTCTTCTACGTCACCATGCAATTTAACGTATTACGGGGAGATGGTTTGAAACTCACAAGACGTTTACACGCATCGGCGGGCCCTGCTTTCGGGACTTCCATTTTACTACCCATTTTGATACTACTTCTAATGCTACTACTGTCTACTATTATGTATACTATTGAACCACATCAAAATAGCTTCAATGAATCCAAGTTGACAAGATATCCAAACGGGATATCTTAGAAATAGAATAAAATATTAAGTTGAAACATTCAAGGTAAACATATTTTGCTTTAAAACTAAATTAAAAGGCATTATGTGAAGTCAATAGGTCGTCTCAGTGATAAATTCAGATTAACTGAGGATATTAAGTTTAGACTGCCAGGGCAACTACTATTACTACTTAAGTATTATTACTGAAATAAATAAAAAGGTTATAAGTGCATCAAGGTTATCAAAATAGCATAAATACAGTTTGTTCTGAAAATAACCGGGTTTCAAGTTTTATTTTTCATGGAAAGTTGAGGTGTGAAACTCAATACAAACATAATGTGCATCAAAATTTTCAAAAAAGTGTAACTTTTCAGCAAATTTGTCGGCAAAATTTTCAGAAAAAAAATGAAGAAAACAATTTCTCATGCAGAAAACCACCATAAATCACTTGCAATAAAAATATGAAATTCAAACAGAACCGAAATTAAAATTAATATCCGAGTCACCCTTATAACGAGCAGAAACTAAGGAGAGTAGGGCCGACACCCCCCGTACTTTTTTCAGACCAGTACACAGTTTGAACCATGAAGAAAATAAAATACATTTAAAATGTTTTCTCTTCATACAAATTTAACAAATTCAAAATTATTAAAACTTTCAGGAATGAATTTCAGTATAATGGAATAATGATAAAATACAATTTCAATTTCAGAATGAATCAGTTCATCTTTTAATCCAGATAAAACTTCTGTCATCTTCACAATTATCTATTGGAGAATTATTCTTCTCATTGAACCAAGTGATTGAAATTTTCAGCCTCATTTTGGTTGAAATGAGCACAAAATCTTCCTGAAATGAGCACAAAATCATCCAACATCTTCGGCATCTTTCTTTTTCTTCAAATCATCCATTTACATTTAAATGTTAAAAAAAGAGAACGCTTACATATACACACTGAAGCCTTTGACAATCCTCCCTTAAATATAATGAAGTCAAAGGATATACATGGAAATGAAGAATAGGGGATGTAACACTGTTTAAAAAATGTCAACAAAGGCCATAGATTATGAATGAACCAGATATAAAATTATTTGGGTATTAGCTCTAATATTTTTCTAATATTTCATGTCTACTACCTTTTGTCCTACTTCACCATACGGAATTGGTATTAAATTGGGTATCACTGAGTCTCTTCTTTTCTTCTAAATAGAATCCAACTGCCATTTCCGATTTACTTCCGTAGACGCGGTTCTTCTTGTCTTTGAAGTTAAACTTCTTTCACAATGTGGTGAGACTTTTCGCAACTGAAAAAGTAAATTATTTACGATAATTCAACTGTCACAGTTTACTAGTTCTTTCAAATATAATAATGGACATTTGTAGCGAAACGACGGCTTCGCTAAAGTGTAGTTTTTGTAAAAGTAAACTCGCTAAACTGAGTTGTACCCTGGCAATGCAAAATGAAATTTATATTTCAGTGCGTTGAATTTCACAGTCTAAAGCAGAGCATTTGGAAGTTTATTTGAAATTTTGTGGGTAAGTTTCTCCTTAATTCGCGAGAACAGTTTTGTTAAGCAAAGGGTTCTGTTCAAGATCGTTAGGATGTAGACAATTATTTGTAATACGATATGTTTAATAAAACATAATTCGTTTGTTTTGTTTTCACAGGACCGATCATCTATACTAATTATGCTACCATGGTAAGCGAAGCTATTCACTTGATCAAACTTCATGTTACCCTAAATTAGAGCCCCATAGATGTTATCGGGCCGATATGAGGGTCACTGTCATTATCAGGTATCGGAAAAAAAATCGGGTTATCAGCTGATATAGATTGACGCTACTTGTCAAAAAGATGGCACAAGATTTCCTTGAAATTTTTGCTTGTCCAGTCCTTGTGAGTGGAGCCACCAGCTAAGTCTGTTTATGGTGGAGAGCAGCACAGGTGAGTCAAGTGACAAAAGAAAGGGATGAATTTCCTGCTCAGTCTTTGCTGGTCCATACTAGGGCGTCGCATAGACGTTTCAGCTGCGGATTCTTTTTAACAGGGACAAGTAGCATGATTGTCACCCAACCTTGCTGTGCGGAGTCAAATGAAGTCTAAGTATATTTGCGGTCAATACACACCCGGTGCAGCAATGTTCTAAGTGTGTGGTGACTTCAAGAACGTACATCCTCTACCGAAACAACTAAAAATAATACATTAAACTATACATTTCTGTTTAATTTTCACTTGCATAGGTTAAAGATCCAAGATTCAACCGGTTAAAACATTGATATAAAATCAGGGGTGCAAAAATAGGGGAGATGGGAGTGTTTTAAGGTTGAAAGGGGGAAATCCAAGGTGTTACCGCCGCGTTTCAACACCTTGCAAATTTACCTTGGAGATTTAGCTTGTGTGTCCGCATTTGTCGGCGTACTGGACGGTTTTGTCGACACATTCTTTAAATTCCTCCTCCGAGCTTAAAACTGTAGCTGCGAAACTGTGTCCATTGTGCCTAGCATTGATTATTTAGTAATATACCATATAATATTAATGTAAAGTAGTTTTCATATTAATATCTAAATTATTAAAATTCAAGTCCGGCTATTGAAATTTGGGTTTTGAATGATCAATTTCAATAAAAATCCTATACTTCTTTCAATCAAATTTTCGCGTATTTGTGTTTATATAACTAAACCGGTTTCTTTGATTTAATTTTTTTTTTCTTATGTCACTTCCGCGTGACAACGACACTTAAACCAAACTTTAAAATATGACAAGCATGTAAGGCATGTTTTTATTTTGGATGGTTAAATTTAGTGCCACGGTACAATCCCATTACATGGGCCTCTCGGCTTAATCACTTTAGACTAGGCAATGATAAAACCCGTTATTCACGTCTTAACTGTTATAGAGCAGGCAATGATAGCAAGGTTTTCATTGCGTATACGATATTAAACTGTGGCTTTTTGGAGTTTAGATGGGGAAAAAGGTACCTAGGATAGGTTAGGTTACGTATTTAATATATGCAATGCTTTCATCATCCTATACCGGAAACTTGCAGCCCTCCCCCTTGAATCACAAAGAAAATAATTTTTTTGCATGTGTAGCGTTAGGAAGAAGAACGTTAGGAATGAGTTTGGATTAATGCCTTGATTATTTTTCATAGATAAATTGAACTGAAAATTTGCTTATACATTTTCTTAATCATCCTAAGGCATTATAGATGAATGCCTACATTTAAAACCCTTCTTATTACACCCAACGTACCAATATTTGCTTCTCAAGTTATTATCATATGTGTTTTATTTTGTGATAAAATAAAAATTGTCATCAAAAAGCTTATTTTCTTAAGGAGAATGGCCACTTTAATGCACCGCCGACACATCCTTTCCTTTCCACAATTTAGAAAACTACCCAAAGTATTACTACTCTTAAAGCTACCGTGAAATCATCACTGTAAAATTCGTTTTAATTTTGGCACTCAGCCCTGGAAAATATGTTACAGAACAAAAAACATCCTTTTCTTCAGTTGTTTCTAAGACTTCCTTAGAAATCACCTGAAGTTTCCGGTATGAAAGTTTATTTGAAAATTTTGTGGGTAAGAATCCCCTCGATTCGCGAGAAGTTTTGTAAAGCAAAGGGTTCTATTCAAGAGCGTTAAGATCTAGATAATTATTTATAATACGATGTGTTTAATAAAACAGAATTCGTTTGTTTTGTTTTCACAGCACCCACCATCTATACTAATTATGCCACCATGGTAAGCGAAGCTATTCACTTGATCAATCTTCATGTTGCCCGACATTAGAGCCCAACATCGGAAAAAAATATTGATTATCGGCTGATATAGATTTTTTTTTCGACGCAACTTGTCCAAAGATGGCACCAGATTTCCTTAGATAATTTTTGCTTGTCCAGTCCTTGTGAGTGGAGCCACCAGCTAAGTCTGTTTATGGTGGAGAGCAGGACAGGTGAGTCAAATGACAAAAAAAAAGGGGGATGAAGTTCCTGCTAAGTCTTTGCTGGCCAATACTAGGGCGTCTAATACACGTTTCAGCAGCTGAATCTTTTTTACAGGGACAAGTAGCAAGCTTGTCACTCAACCTTGCTGTGGGGAGAGTCAAATGAAGCCTAAGTATATTTGCGGTCAATGCTTGTCAATACACACCCGGTGCAGCAATGTTCTAAGTGTGTGGTGACTTCAAGAATGTACATCCTCTACCGAAACAACTAAAAAGAATACATTAAACTATACATTTCAGTTTAATGAATTTTCCCTTGCGTGGGTTAAAGATCCAAGATTCAATCGGTTGAAACATTGATATCCAGTCAGGGGTGCAACAAAGGGGGAGATGAAGTGTTTTAAGGTGGGGAGGGGGGGGAATAGAAGGTGTTACCGTCACGTTTCAACACCTTGGAAAATTTACCTTGGAGATTTAGCTTGTGTGTCCGTATTTGTCGGCGTACTCGACAGTTTTGTTTACACATTCTTTAAATTCCTCCTCTGAGCTTAAAACTGTAGCTGCACCCCTGTGTCCATTATGCCTAGCAGGGATTAGTTAGCAAGATACCATATAATATGAATGTAAAGTAAAGTTTTCACATTTATATCTAAATTATTAAAATTCAAAGTCCAGCTATTGAAATTTGGGTTTTGAATGATCAATTCAATAAACATCTTACATTTCTTTCAATCAAATTTTCGCGTATTTGTGTTTATATAACTAAACTGGCTTCTTTGATTTAATTTTTTTTTTTCTTATGTCACTTCCGTAAATATCTGCCATTCCGGTTATGTGCTCAGAAGCTACTGATCAGAAAAGGTAAAGAAAGTCAAACAATTCTTGTAAATAGCCTAATTTTTGGATATCCACAGTGAACTATTTAGGTTGTTCTTTGGTGTGTAATAAACCAGGGAGAAACATGTGAGTATGAATATGGGCAGAGAATGGGGGGTTTAAATTTTAGGTAACATTTTTTTTTTTCGGAGGGAAAATTTATCGGCAAATTATATTGGTATCGTATCGATACGCTACTGGTACATCGGAATCGCTATTGGACCCCAAAAATCAATATCGGTCGGGCCCAACCTAACATCACCTCCAAATTTACATCTTTTTTTTAACTAAAAAACCAACATTATAACAAAATTGATTAGTTTTTTTACAATCATTAATGGTGCAGCAATACACATATATACTAAACACACATTATATTATACTACGGAATTACTGTGTTGACACTCAATGGGGTAATCGTCAAAAACGAAATCAATTTCCGTGGTCAAATCCTTAGTCGAAGCATAACTGGTATGCTTAGATGTAAACAGTAAAAATCGGACATCTAAATGTTTAGTAAATTATGTGTTCTACCCAATTAAACACAACTGTAGGTGAAGACAAGTAGCTCAGTAGGCCCTGCTAAGGCTTCTTATTTCTAAAGTAAACCCATCTCTTTCAAAAAACAATTGAGGTATATGAAACAAAGCATTTTGTATAATTTATGTTGGAATTTTTTCTACTATTATTCTTTTTCACTTGTTCCATATGTTCGGTAGACTGCAAGTATTTTTTCGAAAACTTGCGTTTGTGTCTACTATTTTCAAACTGCCTCACCGACAAGAAGCAAATAGATTTTAGGCTAAACAAAGGATATTATCGTTTTAATTACGCTGTGTTTTTGGTAGTTCGGATTAATTTCATCTGCTAGATTTTATTATCCCTCTCAGAAAAAAAAGGATTTGAACTTTTGACAAAAACAACTTTCATTTAGTTAGTTATTTAAAATAATTTTGAAAAATAAAAAATATGTTGCGAGGAACATTAAGAGCGAAAATAAAATCTAAAACTATGCAAATTTAGTCGTTTGGAGAATCAAACTTAAAGCACAAAGTAACTAGCCTACCGTGAATGAATAAATGGAACTTGAATAATAAAAAAAATTAAGTCAAACTGAAGAAAATTAGATATCCCTATGACTGAATAAATGAAACTTGTCACGTATAGAAATTAAAAAGAATACAAAAATAAATTTTAAAACAAGAAGAAATCATAACAAAGAAAAGCGTGACAAACAGCCTCATAAACCTTTTCAAATAGTTTGCGGTAACGAAGTGTAAGTAAGGAGAGACTCAGATCAATAGTAACTAAGACTCTAAAGACCGGAATTTTGTTATCAATATTTATATCAGAAGATTCAGCTTAATATGCTGATTCAGAATATATACGACTTATTAGCTTAATGTCACCCATAAGAGGCAACGAACCTGAGAAAATTGGTCAGATTTTCGATAGGGGAGAACATCCTCTAAAAGTAAAAGAATCTTAACGTAAATCCCACCATAAAATTCAGTGTATCAGAGAACCTTAGTATAGAGATTTCAAGCCCCTATCAGCGGAAATGTGAAATTTTGTATTTTTTGTCAGAAGAAAGATCATGTATTCGTGTTTATTTATTGGTTTGTTATTTTTTTACCAGGGGAGAGTGCGTCATACCAATTGTCCTAAACAGCGGGAGAGGGCTCATTCGAACGAAAGTTAAAAGTTCTAGTGCCCTTTTTAAGTGACCAAAAACATTAGAGAGCAGCTAGGTCCCCTCCCACACCCTTTCCTCCCAAAAATCTTCCTATTAAAGTTTTGAGATTGTAACTTTCTTCAGCATAGTTAAAGTCCCAAAACTATGCCTTTGGATAAAACATGACCCCCCCCCCCCCCCAGCCCCTAGGGATAGATCTTTTGAGTTATAAAATCCTAGATAGGTGAAGCTCCCAATTGAAGCGATGTAGTCTTCTTGACAATAATTTTCAACCCAATTTTTGTAATTCTAAACTCTGAAAACTTTCGAAAAATCAGTGATATTAATAACATTTTCTCTTGGACACTCAAATAGCCTTTCTTTAGAACTCAGCCCATTAAGATGACCGATATAAAAAAGGCAATAGAACACAACCGTGTATAACTCCTGATTTAATACAAAACAAGCTACTACCCTCATTTCCAACCTTAACCACAGCAATTTTGTTCTCGTGCATAGCCTTATCACTTTGATGTATTTTTCGGGTACCCTATACACGATACAGAACCTTTGATAACACTTTCAGCTGAATCAAATGCTTATTCATAATTTATAAAACTAAGTGATGAATGGACTGCTGACTCATGTGCCTCTTAATTATTGATCGAAAAGTCAAAGTTTGATCGACACGTCCCCTCCCAACCTATAACCAAATTATTCTTCTCTTAGTACTTTATCTGAAAATAATCTCGAAGTAAATAAAAATATCATCAAACATAGTAGGATGCTTCCTACAGAAAAATCTAATGCTTCTACAATTACCAAAATCATTTTGATTGCTTTTCTTATTTATTTAAACAAAATTTCCAAAAACAAATTTTTCAAAGAAAATTAAAAAGCCATAGTTAACTTAAGACCATTAAAAACAATTCAAGCAATAATTCAAACTCAAAACGACCAAAAATTACTATTCAAGAATAAAATGAAACCTACAACAAACCAAAATTAAATAAACAATCATAGCAAACATAAGAGATATGGGTAATAACATAAATAAAAAAAAACGAGTAAAGTTTAATAAGTCATTAAATAAAAAAAAAGGTTTTTTAACTGAAAGTAAGGAATGACATTAAAACTTAAAACGAACAGAAATTATTCCCTATATGAAAGGGGCCTTTCCCCTCCTAAACGCCTCGCTCTTTACGCTAAAGTTTGACTCTTTGTCACAACTCTAATTTTAAAACAATAAAAACTTTAGCGTATTTTAAGGGTTGTCAATTTTAAGGGTTGTTTTTGCCCTATTTCAAAAATCAGGCAAATTTTCTCAGGCTCATAGCTTCTGATGGGTAACACTAAACATGATGAATCTTATAACTTTGGAATCAATATAATAAGCTGGCTCTTTTGATGTATCTATTGATATCAAAACTCCATTTTTTAGAGTTTTGGTTACTATTGAGCCGAGTTGCTCCTTACTTACAGTTCGTTACCACGAAATGTTTGATGTGTATTTTTTTTAAACTATGTGTCTAGAACCGTACGCTTCTGTTTTTGGAATACTGACGGCAAATGTAAACTAAATGACTATAATAATCAATAAGACTAGGCACATATAAAACGAATATTTGATAAATAATAACATTAACAAAGGAATTTTTCAATATTGTAAATATAAAAGAACATATTAAATATAATTCATCTTTAGTAAGGTGCAAATGACATAATTAGATATTTATGGTTAGGGGAGGGGGCAGTCGCCAAACTCCTGTTTGTACCGATTTTTCCTTTGTTTTAAGTTTGACTTGAATATTAAATTAATATTTTCTATTAAAAATTGAAGATGCACCCTTCTGACTAAAGATACACATACAGATCTTCTGATTGAGGTCAACATTAGAATCTTCTGATTTAGTTAAACATCCACTTAATATTCAATGATATATAGAAATTAATAACCTTTGGTATTCTTTAGATATTGCAGATAAGATTTTTTTGGCAACCTGGATGCACTGTACCATTTTGATATAAAGGATATAGTTATTTTTTTTATTTTTAGCTCAATAATTTTAGTTGTAATAGCAAAAGTTGCAATAGTTTCAAGAGTCAGAGTCCCAATCGCAGCCGGAGAAACAGTCTAATTACATTCACAGCTGAAAGTCACCACAGTTGTAGTCTTTTGTTGTCAGACTCGCAAATAGTGTCAGGTGTAAGTATTTGTGGGCTAAAGTACACACAGTCACAAGTAGTAATAGTAAGAAGTAATCACGGCCACTACTTATGAAAGTTGCAAATAGTCTCAGTCTTACTAAAGTAACAACCATCAAATGGTTTAAGTCATAGTCAAAAGTAATCTTGTTCGCTAGTATTTACGGTCAAAAGTAGTTAGAGTTACAAATAGTCGAAGGTGCAAGTAGTCAGACTAGCATATACAAATTAACTCAGCCATAGTCATAAGCAGTTGCACTTAGAATTAGTCCCAAGTTGCTATAGTTGCAGCTGAAGATCAGCGTTGTCACAAGTAGACGCAGTTGCAGTCACAGTAGTAGCAATAGTAGTCCTGAAAATATTAAACTATTACCCTTTGTCGCTCCCCAGATATTGCAGGTAAAACCATTTGATAACCATGAAACACATAGTGGAAACAGTACTGGTATAACATAGAGGTGGTCGAAGTTGCAAGAAGTAAAACTGCAAGTAGCTTCAAGTAGTCATAGTCACAATCATAAGTATTCGCAATCACAACTACAGTAGAAGTAGCACAAAGTGAATCCCTATAGCCATTCCTAAAATATTGCATATATACCCTTTTAGTAACCTTGATATACGAAATGTCTAATGATTTAGTATACATCGCAGAGGATCTAATTGCTATGCCTCCTAGATTTCAAGGAGGCACAGTAATTAGATCTTTTGATGTTGCCTTTTCACAACCACAAAGCACAGTTTGTTTTGATTGTGTTCAACATCCCTCTGAACATTTCCTTAAAGTTTCGCCTCAATAGCTTTTTTATATTCAGGATCTAATATGCCTTCTTTTCTTAATACCTTATATGTTAAAAATGGGTAACTTGCATCACAAACAGCCCTTGTCCTGCTGGCTTTGGGGGTTTTCCTCAACCCATCAGTTATAATTATCTAACTTTTGGATTGTTTTGAGCAAGACGGATATCTCAAAATTTTTATCGGGACATCTTGAGAAAAGGGCCCTTTCAGGGGCTGGGAGTGATCTTAAGAGTCCATGAAACATCCAGTTGAAGGAAGGTTTTATGCAATTGTGTGCTCATCTTAGTTTCGACATGATTTTCCACACTTATCACTTTAAATTTGGAATTACTTTTGCAATTATCACAATAAATGAACAACGAAATAAAAAAATAAAATTTTATTCTCATTTCATAATAACAAGCGTGCAAGACCAAACGCAAATTCTTTCAAATAAAAATAAAAACGACATAAAATTTAAACGAACAAAATTATTACGTATGTGAGGGGGGCTTCCCCCTCCTCAATACCCCGCTCTTGACGTTGCAGTTTTGACTTTAACTTATTAAAATAACGGTCAGTCTAGGGGGGATTGTAAAAAAAAATTCTTGATAATTTGATTAAGTGATGCTTAACAATTAAAAAAGTTTCGAGTTTTAGGGCGGCACATAATCGGGCTAATTGCCAAAGCTCCAACTCCTACATTTTTTCCTAAATAAATCCAAGCTTATTCGTCTTAATCTGGGGGGGGGGACATTCTCCTCCCCTAATTGTCAGTGATGCCTAAATATGTACTTTTTCGAAACGAAAATTGACCCATTTTGTCAGTTACGACTGTATTTCCTTTAATTAGACTTTTTCTCACAAACGGCCAGTGGCGTAGCTAGGGGGGTAAAGGGGACAGCTATCCCGGTCAAAGCCTATGAGAAGCACGTAACAGAAGTTTTTATTTGTTATACTATGATGTTACTTATCAAAGGAGGAGGTCCAAAAACTTATACAAGCATTATGGTAGGTGCGGGGGGGGAGGAGTTAAAGCGGTAAGGATTCAGAAAATCTATTAAAAGAAAAAAGTCCAGAAACTAATTTTCTGAATTTAATGCAGCAACAACTTTATTAGTATGCTGTTTGTAGGCAAGAGGGCACAAACATTTAGTAACCTAAATAACAATGCATTACCTATCTTGTAATCTCATATTTGAAAAATAGCTTCTAACAATGTTTATCAATGTTTGTACAACTACATATACCTTTTTTATACCTTTACTCAATTTTAATTTCTTCCCGAGTTTTAGTTGAATAAGTTGAATAAGTGACCGAAAAGAAAAACAAAGATACTTCAAGATCGATTTAATAACTAGGTATTGCAAAGGAAATACTATCCTGACCTAAATAAAAAGATGCAAAAGATATAGAACAGAGGGAATCTCCCGCCTATTCTCCCTTTAGATTTTGAAAAATACCATTTTAGGGGGTACTTTCCTAAGTCTTTTTTATGTTTCCATTGAAGAAAAAACGAAAAAAGACGAACTTTTGACCCCTCCCTCCCCCGCCACCTAGATACTTAAAATTACACTTCGCCTTACCCCCTAAATGCTCGTGAATGAATCAGACCGCTGACTTTGCCCAAGAAAACTATCCCCTTTACCCCCCCTAGCCACGTCACAGGCGGTTAGTGAGTAAATAGGCTAATAAAAGAAAATGCCACGGAAACTGCAAATGTGTCAGTTTATGTTTCTAGAAATGCCACATTCAGGCATCGATAACATAAATAGGGGAGGAGACTGTCCCCTCCCCCACACAATATTTTGCATCTTATATATTGAAAAAAACTTTTTGAGGGAAAAGGGGTTAAAAAAAGATTTTCTCATAATTGAAGATGCTGTGAATATAAGAGCCTGTTACCCAAAGAAGGGTTTTTCTTATCAAGGCACTTCGTGTGGAAGGATTTATCGTAGAAACCTCGAAAGGAGCTCATTCAATTAGATATCCAAAGTTCTAATGCCCATTTCAAAGCATGGCAGAAATAATTTTTGCCATATAAAAAAATAATTTTTGCCATATAAAAAAATAATTTTTATATAATTTATTTTAATTTTTCCTTAAAAAACGAAAAAAGAAAAATTACCCCCCCAAAATTTGTCTGAAATATCACCGATAAATTATTTTGTATTTTGTAAATTTAATATATTTTAAGAATCAAAAGTGATTAGAGGACAACAAGCCCCCCCCCTCTGTCCATAATTTTCCCAAACACATCCAATCAAAATTTAGATATTGCCTTTTTGTTCAACACAGTTGTAAGGCCCAGTAATTCAGTTTGTAAATGAAATGCCCCAATGAACCAAAACCATAAACAATTGGTTTCTCATAATAATGGAAACATGCATTGAAAACGAGGAAAGTTTTTTTTTATGTAAACTCTGCTAAAACTGTTAATACGGAGTTTTAGAAAATACCCAAGGGGGCATTTTCTGGAGGGGAGGGGCAAAGAACCGAAGTAGCCATATCCAGAGTTGGAATCCTTTGTCCGAAACGCAGGGGTTCGGTTCCAGGTGCCACTGGTTATTTGGTTGTGGGCCGGGGTCAGTGGTGTATCTCTGTAAACTCAGCCAAAGTCGACCAAGCTGTAAACAGGTACCTGGAGAAATCTGGGGAAAGTAAGCAGGAAGGGAGCGCAACAGAACAGGATGGCTGGTCCCGAATCCCCCCTCCAATTACACTTAGTGGCTGAAGGACTATGAAATGGAAATCAACACCAACAATATTTACTTTAAAAGTTCAATACTTCATTACTTACTTACTTACACAGCCATAGCTTGTTTTAAAGAACAAGTAGAACGGTAGGGAAATTTTTTAATAAGACAGTGGAATGCAACTTTCAATATTTCCCCTTATATATATCTTAAAATATTTTTTATATCTTAAAATATTTCCCCAGTATTTCCCCGAATATATCTTAAAATATTTCCCCACACACCCATCCACAACCACTATTCTTTCCCCCCCCCCTCCACTCATCTTTCCAGAGTTCCTTTGAGCTCGTACTACGTTCCAGAGTTCCTTGAGCTCGATTACCAGAGTTCCTTTGAGCTCCTACGTACTTTACTACGGTAATAAGGATGTTTCGTCTGGAGTTGATTCCTCAGTTGCACCATTTTTCTCCGTGACCCAAAAACCATTTAGGGTCAAATTTCTCAAATTGTTTAAAATTCTCTATAATCCGTGTTACTAACGCTGAAAGTCCAAATTTTCACAGACATTTTCAAGAGAAATTGCCTACGGATTGTTTTGGGTACCCGACTGACTGACCGTATTTCAAATTGTATTCTCTATGAAAAGTGTGGTTCAATCCCACTACCCACATTATAAAAATACAACGACAGATAAGTTGAGACGGCTAGGGTGCGTTCTATGGATGAAGAATGAAATATTTCCAAAGATTGTCCTTCTCATCCAACCGTCTAGGGCTAAACGGAAAGCAGGACGTCCTCAGTTGGAATTGGAGGATGTCGAAAAGAAAGACTTAAGGGAAATAGAAATTTCTTGGAAAGGTGTAAAGAGGGAAACTTTGAATTGACTGGGATGGAGGAGCGTGCATAGCTGTGTTGGCGTCAGGCGGCTTGGTGCTGCGGTAAGTTGTTAGTAGTAGCAATAGCAACTGAATCTAAGGTGTTATTAGAATATAAACAAATAAAAATTATTTGTTACAAAAGTAGTCCCATGACCTACGATCCCACCCCTAGATAAATTCAAAATCTGTCTATCAGATCACGCTTTTGGAGAAAAAAGTGGTGGCGTTTTACAAAGAGTAACCTTTATCCCAAAATTAGTGTAGGCCCTTGTTTATCTGAGAATGACGAAATCCTTTGGTTGTAAGTTATAAAGGCTGTAAGTGCTCCCCAGTACTGTTAATTTTATTTCAACTGCTTTATTCTATTACTATAAAAACCAAAATGGTAACAAGAAATAAATTCAACCGGAAGTTGCAATAAACCACTGACTTGGTTATTACTATACCCCATCGCTGGACCTTATCTAGTTCATTACCCCAAAGACCTTTAGATGGATTCAATTTGCTCTTTTCCTAATGCTCAGAATATACTTAAAATACCAACTACAAGGGAAAACACCATCTTGATGTTCATCTTAATAATATTTTTTTAGCATTATCTCCCTCCTTTTGTTTCCCTCTTAAAACTTTTCATTATTAATTTTCAATAGAGAATGGTTCTTACAACCTTCTTTAAAATTCTATCTTTCTTGCTTTTTGTTACTTGGCTGAATACCGAAGATCAGTACGATATTTTCAATTTACAAAATCTTGAAACTAAAGTGCTGCTTTCCATAAAAAGCCAAATGATTATTTTATTTCCCAGAAAAAAGGACTCTAGAGATAAAGCCATCGATCAATCCAATAAGAAGACAGATCAATTTTTCAGGAAATTCTCGATTTTATTGTGAAAATAAGATTGAACAATTGTTTGATAGCAAACCAAACAATTTATATTTAGAGGATAAAAAGTTATGCGATAGGAGAACAGATTGAAATCTATCTGAATCACCTGAAGTTACCACCAATAACCTTTACATATCCCATGCTTCCATTGTACAAAGCCTTGCAGCATTACAGAGCTGCCACGGGTTCAAGAAGTCAAAGAAAATGAGTTTCAGTATTTTTTTGGCTGAAAAAGGGATTTTTGGAAACCTTTCAAAATTTTCAAAATAAATATATTTGAAAATTTGAATAGTAGGCTAAGTTAAATTAATCTGTTCTTACTGATTGACTACTAATGACTACGCAAGCACGTTATTACATTTTATAATCTTCATTAATGTAACATACTTAGCTCAAGTCCCCTTCTATAAATTTCCCTTTACATTTCTTTCAGAAAACGAAATTTCTTCACCAAATATATTATTTACCTGAATGAGAGACAAAGGGTAAATTCGCACGGGCCATTATACTTTTTTCTTTTCTTTTTTTTTTAATGGGCGGCTTTTGTGATTTCCATCCGCTCGAATTAGTGTGATTCGAGGGGCATTAGAATTAAATAGCTCAATTCATTCAGGGGTAAAAGCCCAAATATCTTTTCAGACTTCCTCGGTATTTTCTACTGGTCCTACTGTCACTCTACTGTCAATCCTAGCTTTAATTACATAAAGAATGGTATTTAATTTTTTTTTTTTTGAGGGGGGGGGGGTCATGTGGCAAATGCATTTTCTGTGAAATTTAAAACAAGGAACCACGAAAATTTTATTCACCATGCAATCAGCATACTTCATTTACCAGCACATAATTTTCGCCTAATAAAATTATTTTTTTCTATTCTTAGAATTAGCTATATTAAATTATTCGAGTAATTTTAAGTTTTTTCCATGAGATTCATATTAAAAAAAAAATTACAAATACAGGCAAATCTAATCACTACTAATGTTTTTCTGAAAAAAAAAATTCCTAGATTAAGGTTGATTCGATGAGTTACAAGTGCGAACACTTTTCACACCAAAATTGGTAGCCTCTCTCCAGTACCTAATAACAACCCATATCCCTCAGCCGTTATCCAAGGAATGATACAAATATATTGTCTCGATCAATGTCTACTACCTTTTATCCTACTTTGCCATAAAGGGTTGGTGTTACATTGGGTGTCACTGAATCTCTTCTTTTCTTCTAAAGAACATCCAACTACCATTTCCAAATTATTTCTATAGACGCTGTTCTTCTTCTTTTCAAGTTGTACTTCTTTCATAATACGGTGAGACTTTCCACAACTGAAAAAGTACATAATTTATGTTAATTAAACTGTCACAATTAGCTCACGAAAATACAAAAATAAACATTAGCAGAGCAGCGAGGGCTCCGCTAAAAATTGTAGATCGGTGTATGGGATTGGTGTTATATTGGGTATCTCTGAGTCTTGTATAGACGCTTCCGTAAATATCCGCCATTTCGTTTGTGTGCTCAGAAGCTGCTGATCAGAAAAGGGTAAGAAAGTCAAACAATTCTTGTAAATATCCATAGTGAATTATTTAGGCTGTTCTTTGGTGTGTAATAAACCAGGGAGAAACACGTGAGTATGAATATGGGCAGAGAATGGGGGATTTCAATTTTAGGTAACGTTTTTGTTTTCGGAGGGAAATTTATCGGCAAATTATATCGGTACGCAACCGATATATCGGAATTGCTATCGAACCCCAGAAATCCATATCGGTAGGGCCCAACCCAACATCACCTGCAAATTTACATCTTTTTCAAAAATTTGCGATTGTCTCTACTACTTTCAAACTGCCTCGCCGGCAAGAAGCAAATAGATTTTAAGCTAAACAAAGGATATTGTCGTTTTAATTAACCTGTGTTTTTAATAGTTCGGATTAATTTCATCTGCTAGATTTTATTATCCCTCTCAGAAAATAAAAAAAAGGGATTTGAACTTATGACAAAAACAACTTTCATTTAGTTAGTTATTTAAAATAAATTTGAAAAATAAAAATATGTTGCAAGAAACAATAAGAGCGAAATGAAAATCTAAAACTACGCAAATTTAGTCATTTGGCGAATCAAACTTAAAGCACAAATTAACTAGACTACCTTGAATGAATAAATGGAGCTTGAATAATAAGAAAAAGTAAGTCAATCTAAAGAAAATTAGATATCTCCATGACTGAATAAATGAAACTTGTCACGCATAGAAATTAAAAAGAATACTAAAGTAAATTTTAAAACAAGCAGAAATTATACAAAAGCGTGGCAAACAGCCTCATAAACCTTTTCAAATAGTTTGCGGTAACAAGTGTAAGTAAGGAGTGACTCAGCTCAATAGTAACTAAGACTCTAAAGACCGGAATTTTGATATCAATAAATATATCAAAAGATTTGGCTTAATATGCTGATTCAGAATATATACGACTCATTAGCTTACTGTCACCCATAAGAGGCAACGAGCCTGAGAAAATAGTTCATATTTTCGAAAGAGGGGAACATCCTCTAAAATTAAAAGAATCTTAACGTAAATCAGACCATCAAATTCAGCGTATCAGAGAACCTTAGTATAGAGATTTCAAGCTCCTATCACCGAAAATGTGAAATTTTTATTTTTGGTCAGAAGAAAGATCATGAATTCGTGTTTATTTATTGTTTCTTTGTTGTTTTTTTTTACAAGGGGAGATCATACCATACCAATGGTCCTAAACATCGGAAGAGGGCTCATTCGAACGAAAGTTAAAAGTTCTAGTGCCCTTTTTAGGTGACCAAAAAGATTAAAAGGCAGCTAGGTCCCCTCCCATGCCCCTTTCCTCCAAAAATAGTCCAATCAAAATCTTGAGATTGAAATTTTCTTCGGCATAGTTAAAGATCTTTATAAAATCCTGAGTAGGTGAAGCTCCCAGTCGAAGCGACTTAGTCTTCTTGACAATAATTTTCAAACCAATTTTTGCAATACTAAACTCCGAAAACTTTTGAAAAATCAGTGATTATAATAACATTTTCCTCAGGGACACTCAAATAGCCTTTACCGTATTCTTTAGAACTCAGCCCATTAAGATGACCAATATGAAAAAGGCGATAGAACACAACCGTGTTTAACTCCAGATTTAATACAAAACAAGCTACTACCCTCATTTCCAACCTTAACCACAGCAATTTTGTTCTCGTGCATAGCTTCTCGATGCATTTGTCGGGTACCCCATACACGATACAGGACCTTCGCTAAAACTTTCGGCTGAATCAAAAGCTTATTCATAATTTATAAAATTAAGTGATGAAGGGCCTGCTGACTCACGTGCTTCTTAATTATTTTTCGATAAGTCCAAATTTGATCGACACGTCCCCTCCCAACCTTAAACCAAACTGTGCTTCTCTTAGTACTTTATCTGGAGAATCTCGAAGTAAATAAAAATATCATCATACATAGTAGATTGCTTCCTACAGGAAAAGCTAATGCTTCTACAATTACCAAAATCATTTTGATCTTTTTTCTAATTAATTAAAACAAAATTTCCAAAAACAAGTTTTTCAAAGAAAAGTAAAAAGCCATAGTAAAGTTAATACCATTAAAAATAATTCAAGCAATAATTCAAACTCAAAATGACCAAAAATTACTATTAAAGAATAAAATGAAACCTACAACAAACCGAAATTAAAGAAACAATCACAGCAAACATAAGAGATATGGGTAATAATATAAATAAAAAAAAAATTTTTTAACGAGTAAAAATTAAATTAGATATTCAAGTCAAACTTATAACGAACAAAAATTCAGAATTTTGGCTGATACCTATTCTTCTCTAGGTTTATTACGTCATTAAATAAATAAAAAAGTTTTTAACTGAAAATAAGGAGTGACATTAAATCTTAAAACGAACAGAAATTATTTCTTATATGAATGGGACTGTCGCCTCCTAAACGCCTCGCTCTTTACACTAAAGTTTGACTCTTTGTCACAACTCTAATTTCAAAACAATAAAAACTTTAGCGTAGAGTGAGGCGTTGAGGAGGGGACAGCCCCTTTCATATACGAAATAATTTTTGTTCCTTTTAAGTTTTAATGTTGCTCCATACTTTCAGTTGAAAAAACTTATTCCGAAAAGTTTTTCAACTAACGCAGGTTCAAATTTAGCTCACAGTACATGAAAAATTAAAACAAAATTTCAAATTAATTTTGGCAGATTTATTCCGTATATGAAGGGTTGCCCCTTCCTAAGTACCTTGCTCTTTACGCTAAAGCTGTTAGCCCTTTTTTAAAAAAGCTTTCTATTCTAATTAAACAGCCTCCTTGTTTCAGTAGACACTTAAAAAATTGGGACAAACAGATAAACTTTAGCGTAAAGAGCAAGCTATTGAGGAAGGGACAACCCTTCATATATCGAATAATTTCTGTTCGTTTTTCAAATAATGCCGGTAAATCTGGCTCACCCTCTGTGAAATATACCCCTCCCCTTCACGTAAAACCAATCCATGGAAGTTTCATTCAACGTAAAGTGCACCCCCCCCCCTGTCAAATTCTCTAGACACGCATCCATGATCTGTCTTCTGGCAAAAATAGCAAAATTCCACATTTTTACAGAGAGGAGCTGGAAATTTCTACAAAAGGGTTCTATGGTACGCTTGGTTTGGAAGTGACTTGGTCTTCTTAAGATTGAACCAATTACCAAGAAATCAGTCATTTTGAACAAACCACTTCAAATATATTTATCTAGTACTCCATACAAGGATAGGACCTTCCCTTTAGAAAATCACTTATTGAGAGAGAGCTTTAGCTCTTAACGGCAGTATAAAACACTTGTACTAATTGACAAAACTCAGGACTTCTGGGTTTTGAAATTGGGACATCAGATATCATAGGTCTTGTGACTCAAGAGCTTCTCAATTAATAATCTAAGAATAAAATTTGATCGACAAAACCTCTCCCCAACCCAAAGCGACACTGTTCGTCTCTTAAAACTGTATCTACCGCCTCTCTAAGTCCCAAATGCATCATTCTGATAAGTCAGTTGATTCCTAAAGAAATAAAATTAGTCTCCGAGAAATTACAATTCTCACTCTGATTACCTTCCTTATAGATTGGTCAACTTGAGTTTTATAAAATTGCTAGGAACTTCCTCTTTTCCATGAACCCTATTCGAAAACTCATTTACCACATTAACAGCACCTGGGGTTTTATTATTTTTAATCCATGTTTTGCCAACTCTAATTCTTCCTCACAAAATAAGTATTTTTTTTTACTTCGAAAGAGTCACAAAGTTTTTTTCCTTCATTTTTTTAGCATTTACAGTAGCTTTACAAGAGTTTAGCACTTTCTCAAAATGTTCTGCCCCTTTCTCTTTAACTTTTCATTTATCACTAATTGTAACCACGTTTTTGTTTTCGATTTATTTGAATTTATTAAAAAACCACAATCAATTAATTAGCTTTGACTCTGAAGCATACCTTGTGTGAGCCAAAAAACAAAACAAAGAAGAATAAAAATAAAAAAGCAAACAAACAAAGAGACAAAGCAAGTAAACAGAAAAGAAAATGTGAAAATAAAGACGGTTATATGAAAACGAAATGGAACAAACACTATATGAACAAATCATAGAAACAGAATCAACAGAGGAGCAAAACTCATAGAGGAGCAAGGAGTGAAAAAGCATGAGAGTTTATCGGGTAATAGTCTGTGACGGGCAGTGTGTGCAAGTCTTAGGTTAGCAAGCAAAACTAGATTTGCAATTTCAGTTAATCCATAGTTGCGTATAGCTCGAAGGTACGATATCTTCGAGGAAGCCCTAAAAAGACTTTAACGTCTTTATTCTGTGCTATTTTTAATGATTTTAGATTAGACCTGGTCCTTTCCGGTCTTTAATTGGGGACTATTCCCTCTCAATTTTTATTATACCAATACATCCTGTAGTGGCGCAGTGGATTTGACCTTAGAATTGGTAATAAGGGACCCATGTATCGAACCTATGTAGCAACACACTGCAGCGCACAGAATTTTATTCCACTGGTGAGATTATGCGAAAGCGTCTCCATATTAATCCAAATAGGAAGAAGAAGAAGAAAACAAACCAGTACAATATTTTACTGCTATGCAGTCTTTTTTGTTTCAAAGTTTCTTTGTTTGTCAATTTGTTGTTTTTTTCAATAATTAGTGATAGTATTTGTATGAATATTCGAGTTCTCCAGGGACTACATTTAGGCCCTAGGGATCATTGATCAGTCCCTGGAGTTGTGTTTTATTTTTGTGTTTATATTGAATTAAGTCAAAGTTCCCAAAGTTCATGGTTCGCCACTGGCTGACAAAATCCTCGTTTTTTCACCTTTTTTTATTTAATTTTTAATTTTGTTATTTTCTTTCCTCTCTGAGTTTCATTTGAATATTAGTAGCCTACATGTCTCGGACATCCACAAACGAATCAGACATCTACCTGGATTTCCCAGCACTATTTGAAAAAAAAACTATGAAAAATTCAAAATAAAAAAGTTATATATATATATATATATATATATATATATATATATATATATATATATATATATATATATATATTATATATATATATATATATATATATATATATATATATATATATATATATATATATATATATATATATATATATATATATATATATATATATATATATATATATATGTATATACATGTATATATATATATATATATATATATATATATATATATATATATATATATATATGTATATATATGTATATATATGTATATATATATATATATATATATATATATATATATATATATATATATATATATATATATATATATATATATATATATATATATATATATATATATATATATTCATATAACTTGTATCACTACACCTTCTATGGTGTACCAGACAAACACACTAAACTAATTAGTGCGAAGTACGAGAATAGCCTTGCTGCGTCTAAGTTGGAAATGATTAAATCAGGAGCTGAGCATGGTTGTGTTATATCCTCATTTATACGGACCATTCTGATGAACTTTGTCCTAAGGAGTACATCAATCGTAATGTGAGAGCACGGAAACGAATGGGGAATTAAGTCCCATAAATTAAATTATGATGATGATTTAATCATCCTATATGAAGATGATGGTAAAATGATTGCAAAAGACCGCCCTTTTCGCCAATCCGCCTTGGGGTAAATGGATAGCAGGTCGTTCGCGGTTGAGGTGGGGGGATGTCGTAAAGAAAGATTCAAGGGAAATGGGAAGTTCCAGGGAGGTTATAAAGAGGGAGGCTTTGAATAGATTGGGATAGAGCTGGAGCGTGCGCAGCTTTGTTGGACTCAGGTGGCTTAGTACTGCGGTGAGCTGTTTGTAGTTCTTCAAAAACAGACAAATTGCCAGCTGAGCAAATTTAATTACCATTCAGCTTTCAATCAGGTTTCCAAAAAAGCTCAAACCCTTTTTATATCTAAGATACCCAATATTCATCTATGATTATCCAAGAAATAATACAAATTGGTTTTCCTGATCCATGTCTACTACCTTTTATTCTACTTTGCCATAAGGGATTGGTGTTACATTGGGTGTCACTAAGTCTCTTCCTGTCTTCTGAATAACATCCAACTGTCATTTCCGACTTACTTCTACAGAGGCTGTTCTTCTTTTTTTCAAGTTGCACTTCTTTCACATTACGATGAGGCTTTAAGCAACTGAAAAAGTACATAATTTATGCTAATTAAATATTATCCGACTTCATCAACTAAACCTGGACACAGTCCTCCAAGATACTTCCCACCCTTTTTCTCTTTTCCAGCACCAACTTGCCTACTGATCTACTCTCTTCCTCTATCAAAACCCATCCCTATTCGAATTCTATATACCCTGTCAATCATTGACGCCCTCGGGGAGGGCAAAGTTGGAGTACTGTTTTTTCTAATTACTTCTTTTTTATTTTCATACACTTTTATATTGAATATACTACTTTATACTTTACCTTTTCCTTACAAAAAAATATTATTCTTATACTTTATAATAAACTTTTTCATTCCTTTATTTCAAGCTCTTTTTACCTATTTTCATTACCTTTAAAAAAAAAAATTCTCTGTCTTGCTACCTGTCAAAAGGCAGACATCTAGCGTTGAAATATTGACCGTTTTCCTGTGTTAGAAAAATCCTCGCGTTCAGATGACCATTTCATGAAGTGTAATTAGAATGAAAAATAAGTTTTATCAACTGAATGTAAGCAGAAACCTTAAAACTTAAAAAGGAATTATTGGGGGGGGGCTTACTACTCCTCAAATCCTGGCTCGTAAAGCAAAAGTTTGTTAGTTTTTTATGGTTCTTTTTCCTATTCAATGTCCCTTGTGCTTAAGCAAATTCTCTTAAAGAATTTTGACAAGTTAAACTTTAGAGTAAAGAGCCAGCAGATGAAGAGGGGAAAGCCCTCCTCGTATAAGGTATATTTTTCTGTGGGTTTTATGTTTTCGTCTATTCCTGTTGAAAGAACTTTTTCAGGCCCAGCCAAGGTATTATACAGAGTAGAATTCCTTTAAACCCCTTGTGTTCTTGAAATTCTTTGTTTAATTGTTTAATTCAATAACTGTACACTGATTGGTAGTACCTCTTTCCGCTTTTTCAGTTTTCCTGTTCAAGAATTAAAATGTTGGATTGCAATAAACAATTTGGACAGAATTTGAATATAACCGTAGTTTTGTTGAATAGGAGCTTTTGGAGAAATTATTTGGGAGCTTGAATAGGAGAAATTATTACGTATATAAAGGTGGTTGCCCCCTCCTCAACACCTCACTCTTTACGCTAAAGTTTTTAAGGTACTTTTAAAAAAGCGTCATATTGTTCTAATTAAACAGCCCTTGTGTTTCAGGAGTCATTATAAAATAATTGGGACAAAATTTAAACTTTAGCATAAACAGCGAGGTGTTGAGGAGGGGGCAACCCCCTTTAAAAATAATTTCTGTTCGTTTTAAGTTTTAATGTTGCTCCTTATTTTCAGTTGAAAAAACTTTCTTTTTTTAATTTAGTTTCTGATCGTTTTTAAATAATGCCAGGATATTTGGCCCCACCTCCACGGAGAAACCCCCTACCCACGGAAATATCCTCTAGACAATTTAATCCCGATGAAAATTCACCCCGGGCAATTACTCTTAACCGCTCTGCGAGTAAACTTGAGACGGAAAAGAGAAAGCAAGACATAAAAAGACTTTTGTATACAAATTCTGGCAAATTCCCCCATTGTATAATTTCCCCTGACAAGTTCACTCCCTGGAAACTTCCCTCCTCACGAAAAATTCCCCCGTGGAAAATCCCCAGCAGATTGCCCCCCCCCCAACCGAAAATGTATGCCTACATCCCAATAACAAATACTATGCGCAAACAATGGGCAAATTTTATAGCTTAAATACCTTTCCCTTGGGGCTGTGGGGGGGGGGGTCGTGTTATACCCAAAGGCCTTTTAACTTATTGGGCCTTTCAACTATAATGAACAAAATGGCTATCTAAATTAATTGCAAAGCGTGATTTCTCATTGCGTTTACAGTATTTAAACTGTTGTTTTTTGGGGTTTAGGGGGGGGGGAAGGTACCTAGGTTAGGTTACGCATTTAATATATGCTATGCTTACCCCCCACCCCACCCCACCCCTAATGTGCAAATATGTAGCCCAAATTTGTTTCTAAACTATTATATATTCATCCTATTTTAATTTATTTCATTGGCATTAACCAAACTTGACTTCTTTAGTGTATAGCTCGGGTTTAGTTATAATGCATAAGTACCAAAAAGGGCATTGAGTAGGGTTCACTTTGCTCCTATGTAAGTAAAGAATGTCTCCAGATTTATATGAAAAACTATTTTTCAAAATCTAGAAGGCGGGTGGGAGTTTTTTTTCCATTTCTTTCATTTAGTATCAAAAAACAATGTAACTTTCAAAACCTAATGGAAGGAGCAACAAATAGAGGGGGCAAATCCCTCCCCCCACCTAAATGTTGCCCCGAAAGAAATATGACTTTAATAGTTCTTAAAGTCATTGTTTATAATTAGTCCATCTGGAATCAAAAATCAGTGTACATTTTCCATTGTACATTTTACAATGTACATTACCTTGCATTACTTATAATAGTTTTAAAACTTACTTCTCAAACGAAAACGGACAGTCAACAAACAACAGAAAAAAAACAGACAAGCGTATAGTTCCCCAAGGGCAGGTAACAGAACCGGAATTATGTCGTCACAAAAAGCATTAATCAAGACAGGCTATCAGTAAATAAATTCAATTTTAACCAAAAATTCAACTAATTAAGAGGTGATTTGTTGCATTATGATTATGAGGAACGCATTGCACCTGCTAGGGGTAACAAATTTGGGTACTGTTGCATAATGAGGACACTTCTATATACTGCTAAAGAAGTCAAGTTTGGTTAATGCTAATGAAATAAAATAGGATGAATATATAATAGTTTAGAAACAAATTTGGGCTATATATTTGCTCATTAGGGGTTGGGGGGGGGTAAAGCATAGCATATATTAAACACTTAACCTAACCTAGGTACCTTTTTCCCCCATTAAACCCCAAAAAACAATCGTTTAAATATTGGGTACAATCCCATTATCAGGCCGCTCGGCTTAAACACTATAGATTGGCAATGATGAAACCCGTTTTGTGACGTCTTATCTGTTGTAGAGCAGACAATGATAGTAAGGTTTTCATCCATATAGTGTGAATTGCCCCTTAAAAGATTAAGAAGCAGATAAGACCATCTGAGAAAATATTAAGGTACTTGTGCATTATATCTCACCCACCGCTATACACGAAAGTAGTCAAGTTTGGTTAATGCTAATGAAATAAAATGAAATAGGATGAAAATATAATAGATAAGAAACAAATTGGGCTATATATTTGCACATCAGGGGGGGGGGTTAAATCATAGCATATATTAAATACGTAACCTAACCTAGGTACTTTTTCCCCCTAAACCCCCAAAAACAATCGTTTAAATATTGTAAAATCAATCAGAAACCACGCTTTGCAATCATTTATCTCTTGCAAATAGCCGTTTGACGGGTTTCGTCTCTGGTTTCCTCGTACAGTCTATAGCAGTGGGTGAAATATAATGCACAAGTACCAATCAAACAGTTCGTGGTAACGAACTGTAAGTAAGGAGCGACCCGGCTCAATGGTAACCGAAACTCTAGAAAACGGGATTTTGATACCAATAGATACAGACAAGGAATCAGATTTCAATGCTGATTTTAAATATATAACTTTCATCAAGTTTAGTGCTACCCATCAAAAGTTACGAGCCTGAGAAAATTTGACTGATTTTCAAAAAAAGGGGGAAAGACCCCCTAAAAGTTATAGAACCTTAATGAAAATCACACCATCATATTCAGCGTATCAGAAAACCCTACTGTAGAGGTTTCAAGCTCCTATCTACAAAAATGTGGAATTTAGCATTTTTTGCCAGAAGAAAGATCACGGATGCGTGTTTATTTGTTTTTTGTTGTTTTTTTTTCCAGGGGTGATCCTATCGACACAGTGGTCCTAGAATATCGCAGGAGGACTCATTGGAACGGAAATTAAAAGTTCTAGTGCCATTTTTAAGTGACAAAAAAATGGAGGGCAACTAGGCCCCTTCCCACGCTCATTTTTTTCCCAAAGTCACCTGATCAAAATATTGAGATAGCCATTTTGTTCAGCATGGTTGAAAATATGAGAACTATGTCCTTTAGGATGACTTAACTCCCCGAAGTCCCCGGGGGGAGGGCTGAAAGTTATGAACTTTACCCAATGTTAACATATAGTATTGGTTATTAGGAAGTATACAGACGTTTTCAGGGGGGATTTTTTCTGGTAGCAGGGGAGTGGGTGGGTCGGGGGTTATGTGGGAGGATCTTTCCATGAAGGAAGTTATCATGGGGGAAGGGACATTACTATGAAGGGGCGCCGAACTTGCCAGCATTATTTAAAAAAAAGATCAGAAATTAAATATAAAAAAAAACAAGTTTTCCAACTGAAAATAAGGAGTAACATCAAAACTTAAAACGAACAGAAAATATTACGTGTATGATTGGGTTCACCCCCTAGTCAATATCTCGCTCTTTAAGCCAGATTTTTTAGTACTTTCATAAGAGCTATTTATTCTAAGTAACGGCCTTTGTGATTAAGGGGTCATTTTTAAAGAATTGGAACAAGATTCGAACTTTTTTGCGCAATGTTTGCACCATTCCTCATCAGAAGAGACCTTTGGAAGGACTCTTATGTCCTTCACGTTTAAAGGTATAAAACTTAAAAATGTATTATTTAAAAAGTGAAACTTTCAAGCGCATTCAAGATTGTGTGTTTCTTTGCTAGGAGACAATATTTCACGTGGGCTTAGTGAAAGAAAAACTTAAAGGGCCAGACAGCCTCTAGTAAAGGAAGAACTACTCTTCTTTAAAATGAAGCCCCCGACAGAAGGTTTTTGGTGGTGAATGAGCAGCATAAAAACCTCTATGTCCGAAAGTATTCTGTCGATATCGCTTACAGCCAAATATCTTTCAAATCCTTTCTCAAAATCTTTCCTTAATTTGTTGTATTTTCGTGGGATTTGCAATTACAGTAAATATACTGATCTGAAGCTTTCGTGCGACAAATCTAACTTAAAACTTTAAAGAAAGGGGAATGAAATTTTAAGTTGAGCACTATGGGATAGGAAATTTTCGATGAGAGAATTTAAAAACCACTTCTTCCGAAAGTATAGGTAGCGATGTTTACAATTTCTAATGTGCATCATTATATGTGGAAAACCACTGGTGGCTTACTTCTCTACAAAATTCTCTTTAATCTTTAAACTACTGTTTCAGGACTTAAAATAAAGAATCCCATTTGCGAGGGGCTTATATTTCCTGCTTTTTTCTTTTTTTTTCAATTACCAAATCTGAGGAAAAATGCTAGGTACATTATTGCTAAACCTTTCAAAGTAAGACTTGATTTCAATTAATAAATTAAATAAAAAAACAAGTTTTTTTAACTGAAAGTAAGGAACGACGTAAAAGCTTAAAACGAACAGAAATTATTCCCTATATGGAAGGGGCTGCCCCCTGCTCAACGCCTCGCTCTTTACGCTAAGTTTTTTATTGTTTAAAAAAAATAGAGTCATGATAAATTCAAACTTTAGCGTAAAGAGCGAGGAGTTGAGGAGGGGACAGCCCCTTTCATATACGGAATAATTTCTGTTCTTTTTAAGTTTGAAAGTCGTTCCTTACTTTCAGTTAAAAAAAAACTTTTTTTTTATTTAATTTTTGAACGTTTTGAATTAATGCAGGTTTTGATTTTGGCTCACCGTACATGAATAATTAAAACAAATTTGTATATTAATTTTACTTCTATTTGGTTAAATGGCTTTCGTAAATTTTATTTACGAACGTGTTTATTAGTAATAAATATACGTAACTTACGAATTAACTTACGTAACGAACTTCTATATTCATATATTTTTAATACGTATAATAGGGGGTCCGCCCCCTATTCAATACCTCGCTCTTTAAGCTAAAGTTCAAACTTTGTTCCAATTCTTTAAAAATCACCCCTTAATAGCAAGGGCCGTTAATTACAATAAATAGCTCTTATGAAAGTACTAAAATCTTTGGCTTAAGGCTAATCGTCTTTATTAGTGGCTAATGCTATTTTCCCTATGCTAGGAAATCGGGAATAACTGCTGCGATATAAGTGATTTTGTGCTGATTTTTTTTTTTGACGACTCCCGAGTTAAAAAGTAAAATAATGTTGGTTTCACTTTTTCTATATATTTGTTTACTTTTGTCGAAAAAAAGAAAACAAGTTATTTTAGTTTGTTGAATAAAAATTTAGTAGATGGGAAATGAAAGTAGATATTTTTGCAGTTGATTCTACTGGTATTAAAAAAAAAAAATGTTGGTTACAGAATTATTAATTTTTTTTTTTTGGTGCAAAAAATTCTTTTTAGTTTTCATTATTTTCTTGCTATAAGGCATGAAATCTGCTCCAAAGGCTAGAATTTTGGACAGTATGCAGATTTTATAATCTACAATGATTACAGAAAGTGTCTGATGTCTACCACAATTTAAATTAAATACAAAAGCAAAAAAATACAAATAAAAAAATTGCTCGATTTTTACTTTATTTTCCCACTGTTTCCCGCTTGGTAGCGTTATTTCGTCAGCCAATAGGAAGAAAGCCCGCAATTTTGATTGGACTCTGTTCTGTATATCATTATGACTTTCGGATAGAAACTGTCAAAAAGACCTTTGAGCCATGAGGAAGAAAAATATAAACAGAAGGTGGCTGAATTTAAAATACCGGTAAGTAAATATTACATATACTAATGTTCATTCCATCCAGTCCAGAAGCTTTTAAAATTGCTTCCGATGGGTTTTGGGTTTACATCCCCTTCAATCTAAAATTTATGGAAAAAAACTTTTTTTTATATGTACAATGGTTAGGAGACAAATTCACATTAGGCTTCCCAGACACGTACAATGTAATTTTATGGAGGAGGATGCAGAAAAATCTTACCAGCTCTACACAAACAATAAAAATTTCTGTTTCAGGTGAAAGGATGTTTTATGATTTGGAGGAAGATTAACTACTTGCCTCCAGGATATCCAATAGAGGAAGCAAACTTGCTTGAAAGTTTTTTAGCTTTGTTTTTTGGGCGAGGAGGGGGAGTAGGGGGCCTTTCTAGCGCCTGGTTTCCAGCTATCAGACTTGTGAAGCTATGAAGAAGACATCCCAGGGCCTTGACACTGGAGTTCTGGTATATAATGATATGCAATAAGCTTTACTTCGGCTTTTTTTTTATAGTAGTTTCTAAAGGGAACAAACAATAATCTATCCTTGAGCTATTCCTGAGATTTGTAAAGTTATGTCTATCCTTATGAGCTGTATAAAACAGAGCACTTCCAATGGATCATATGAAAATAAAATGTAATGAAAGTGGAGAAAGCATAAAATATGAACTCAGGAGGTGTGAAGTGGAGACCTTGGCTAAAATTGCCGAGGATCTGGAAGATGCAGCTAGACGGCATGATAATAAAATGTTGTATTGACATGTTAATAAATTAAGAGGGAGTAGTCAATCCGGATTTGTCCCAGTGTGGTCCAATCCCCTTTCTAAGACTATAATGAGAGAAAGTTTGAGATGGCTAGGGCACGTTCTGCGGATGAGAGATGACAGACTGCTGAAGATTTTTTCTTTTCGGCCAACCACCTAGGGCTAAACGGAAAGCAGGTCGTCTGTGGTTGGAGTGGAATGATGTCATAAAGAAAGATTCAAGGGAAATGGGAACTTCCAAGGAGGGGGTAAAAAGGGGGCTTTGAATAGAATAAGATGGGTTGGGGGCGTGTGTAGCTGTGTTGGCCTCAGGTGACTTAGTGCTGCGGTGAGTTGTTAGTAGTAGTAGTGTTTCCAATACATCAATAATTACTTCCTTATGTGTATATATGTTGTGAATGATGGGTTTATCAACCAGCATTCCTTTTTATGTTTCATTTTTATTTTAGGAAGGTACAGCTTGGAGAACAAAAAGATGATTTTTCAACCTCATCTGAAATTACAGAAGAACTTTCAGTAAATCCTAAACTAAACGAAGCACAGAATTTGGGAAGCGGTGGAGGTTCTTCTGGTATCGATAGGTCAGCAACATTTACCGATATTGACTTATCTGGAATTTCAGATGGAAATTGCATTGTAAATCTAAGACATTTCCTCAGTGAAGTAGCTTCTGTATTCACACACAAGATTAGTTGTAGACTATCATATGATAATTTGATAATAAAACAATTAGAAAAGAAAGGCCTGCAAACTGAACTGAAAGTTAAATGTAAAAAGTGTAACTGGGAAAAGAGGATTAAAAATGAACCAGAATGTCCAGTAACAAGTGTAAAAGAATATCTTTCAAGCTTTAGTACAGAAAGTAAACAGGTTACTTTCTCAAAAAAAGACTCAATTTTAAAAGGTTGCTTGAATTTGAAGGCCGTTTGGGGAGCCATGGGCACTGGAGGTGGATATTTTACACTGTGTGAACTCTTCGGAGTGCTTGGAGTGAAGCCAATGTCGCAAATAGTTTATTCCCGTATTGAAAGACAGCTGGGTAGTGCTTGGATGAATAGTTTGTCGGAAATTTTGCGAGAAAATGGACGAGAGGCCTTACAATTAGCCATTCATGAAGATAGGTATAAAGAGGACTCATACTGGACAAAAGTGATATGTGATGGAGGGTGGAATAAGCGTAGCAAAGGGCATGATTATTCAGCCAAAGGATGTGTTGCAGTTATCATAGATGCATTTACGAAAAAACTGTTATATGTTGGCATAAAAAATAAATACTGTTATATGTGTTTTTCTTTTGCAAACTCTAAAGTAAGTCCTAAAGACCATTTCTGCTTTCTGAACTATAACGGAAATTCGAAGAGCATGGAAACAGACATTCTAGTTGAAGGCTTTCGTTCCAGTGAAGAGATGCATGGATTACAGTTTTTAGAGTTTATTGGTGACGGTGATTCAAGGGTTTTTTATAAGCTAAAACAGTGTGTCTCTTACGGTTCAAACATACGGAAAGATGAATGTGCCAATCACGTCACAAAGAACTATACAACGCATCTATATAACTTGTGCAAAAATAAGAAAGGTTTGTACACCAAATTTCTTCCCAGAGGAATTATCCAGCAATTGACCAAAAATTTAAGGGGTTCGATCAAAATAAATTCCGAAAATAATGGAACAGCGGAAGAATTGAAGAACCTGTTAAAAAGAGGTCCGTACCATGTTTTTGGAAACCACACAAAATGCGATTCCGGTTGCCCTAAATTCATTAATGACAAAATAGAAAGTCGGTGGAATACTCTGCCCATGCACGTGTTTGAGGATGTTATGACAGGGGTAGAGGTTGTGTGTCGAAAATCAGAGCAGCTCCGAAATGACGCAACTACAAACTTAGCTGAAAGCTACATGTCAGTTGTTGCAAAGTTCATCGGGGGAAAGCAAATAAGCCGGTCTAAGGGAGGTTCATACCATGCAAGAGTAAATGGAGCCAGCCTTGCTTATAATTCAGGTCCGAAATGGCATCAATTAGCTTGGAAAAATATTTTTAGGTCCAGTCCTTCTTGCTTGACGAAAAAGTATTGCAAAAAAACAGCAGAACATCGCTTAAGATCTAAACGCAATTTGACCAGTTATTATAGTTCTCTTGGAGGAAAACACTTTGCTAAGTTAAAAAAGAGAAATAACAACTTTGGCGATCGGGACTATGGACCAAACTGCAATAAGCCAGATATGACTTCTGATGAAATAAGCTCAGCCAGACAAAAATATACTAAGCAACATTTAAAATTGGATAGTGCCAGTATTAGCCGTTTGTTTTATAATACCAAGGGGCAATCAAAAAATGAGAACTGGGTTGAAGAGAGATCTAGGAGAAAAACGAGCTGTTATTTTCATAGAATTGCAACGAGAAAAAATAGCACTAGAGTTGCCCCAATTGTTAAGCAAATTCGAAATTTGGCACCTAGATTCTGCTCTGCCCTTATGAAAAAGGGTTTGGATTTAGAAGTAGTTGCTCTAGAAGCGTATGAAAAGAAATTCAACTTAAATGTCATAAAGGGAGATGAAATAGGACTTAGTGTGCATCCACAGCATCAATATCTTGGTGCATCTGTAGATGGATTGCTGTCTGATGGTACACCTATAGAGATAAAAACTGTACATAATATACCAGAATTCAAAACCATTTATGATGCTGCTCAGTCCAAAAATCTAGTCAAAGGATTTTTTATTGAATTATCCAGTGAAGGTCTTCAGTTAAAAAAAAATCATAGGTATTTTTCCCAGATACAAGGCCAACTCGAGATACTAGATAGAAAGATATGCCACTTAATAGTTTTTAACTCCATTGATGACTGGGAAATAATTACAGTTCACCGGTCAAAAGAATACTGGGCGAAAGTATTTCCAAAGCTTGAAGCTTTCTGGAATGAATCCTTACTACCTGAAATTTTAGACTCGAGGTTGGTAAGGAATATGGAAATCAGAGAGCCTATGGTCTCAGAGGATATGAACACCAGAGAGCCAAGCTCGTCTCAAGAAACCAAAAGAGGGAAGAAAAGAAGGTCAAGTCTGGTTGACGTGGACAACAAGAAAAACACACAGAAGGGATCGGGAGACAACGAAGAATCCACCAGTCATTCAGCGCATGAAAACAGCGGTTTTGAAGAAATATTTTGGTCTGATTTGGAATAAATGAATCTTTGTGTTTGATGTATTTTATGTGATGCATTTTGATGTACATGTATTTTTGATGTGATGTGACAGTGATGTGATTATTACGGCTCTTTAATTTTAATTAGTAAGTGTGTAATGTACATTCCAGCTTGCTGTGATGATCAAAGTCGCGTCCTTTTACCAGGCTTGTCCCATATCCACCGTGCTTGGCATAGTTCCAACACTCTTGGTATAGCTCCCACAGGTCCGCCGTTCTTTGCACACTCCCACCACGCTTGGTAAGCACTGCCTGGTGTACATGATTTCAGAGAAAGGAAAGCCACTCGATATTCCATCTTTTTCTTTCCACCATTTTCATCGTCACTTGTCTCATATCCGATGCTGTTGCTACAGTGAAGCAGGAGGTTGATTTACATCATCCTTGACTTTTTGCATGTGTTTCACAATTATTTATTTGTGATGTGATAGACAGGCTTTTATATATATATCGATTTTCATTGTCACTTGTCTCGTATCCAAGGCTGTTGCTCCAGTGAAGCAGCAGGCTGATTTACATTATCCTGGACATTTTCATGTAACCTTTGGCATAGTTTTTTGTGTCTCGCAATATTTCTTCCAATATCTCCACTGTTACATATCTTTTAGCCACATATTTCTTTGTTCTTCACTTAATTTTTGATTCGTCCTGATTTCCATTGTAGTGTGTCTTGTAACCGCATTTTTTGTACTTCACTTTTTTCCCTCGCTGTAAGTCTCGCTGCCGCTTATCTTTTAACCGCATATGTCTTTGTTCTTCAATTTCGTTCATCATTACTTTAGAATTTTTTTTCAGTGACCGCATCGCTTTCGTTTTTGACTCGTTGCAATTTCCACTGCTGCTTATCTTTTAACCACGCATTTCTTTATATTTCAGTTTCGTTTTTGAGTCGTTGTAATTTTCGCTGCCGTTTAACTATTAACGCTTATTTCTTTTTTCTTCAATTTCGTTTTCGACTCATAATTGTCTTTTTCGCCAGTATTCTAACGACATATTTTTTTTTATTCATTTTCTTTATCATCAGATATTTTTTTCAATACCCTTTGCCTTAGCTGCTTGGATTAGTCATGTCACATTTGATGGTCTAGAATGTTCATTTTCACCGATTGCGGATTTACGTTTTTTAAGGTCGTCCTCTTGATCTTGTCTCATTTGATGCTCTAGTTTGTTCATTTTGAGCAATAGTTAATTTATGTTTATGTCCTTGAGATATTATCAAACTGCTGGAAATATCTTTTGTAAATAGAATCATTACATTTGATATTTTATACTTAGCCATGTTTTTGTGTATTTTTACATGTGCCATAGATACTAAAAATGAAAGAACAGCTCCTGACGCGGAAATGACGTAATTGTGCTTTTGAAATATGTTCATAGATATGACGTTACTCATATGAATTCTTTTTTGAAATTAGGGCTCTTAAAAAATTTCTCAAGCTTGTGACCCATCTAGATGGTTTTTTTTTCAGGCAAAATATCCCAGGGTGCCAATTTTAAAACAAAAATATGGAGCCGTTGTGGGGGAAAAATTTACAAATACATGCATGCATAAACAAATAAATAGATGAATATTTATTTTTTTACTTAATTTCTGATCATTTTTTAAATAATGCCAGAAAATCTGGCTAAATCTAAACGGAAAAATCCCCTCCCCACGAAAATATCCTATAGACAGTTAAATCCCGGTGAAAATTTAACCAGGACAATTACCCTCAACATCTCCGTGGGTATAATTGAGTCGGTAAAGCTAAAACAAGACTTATAAAAATAATTTCGTACATGAATTACGGGAGAGTCCCCCATCATAAAATTTCCCCTTTAAAGTTCACCCCCCCCCCGAACTTCCTTCCACATGGAAAATTCTACCCTTGGAAAGTTATCCCAGCAGAAAATTCTCCCCTCCCCCATCCTAAAAATGTATGCATACTTCCCAGTAACAAATACTATACGTAAACAATGGGCAAAATTTTTAACTTAAAGACCTTTCCCCAGGGGCTGCGGGGGTTATGTTAACTGCAAAGGATATTTATTGGGCCTTTCAACTATGCTGAACAAAATGGCGCTCTCAAATATTGAATCGCCGGTTTTAGAAGAAAAGGGGCGTGGGAGGGGTCTAGTTGCTCTCCAATCTTCTTGGTAACTTAAAAAGGGCACTAGAACTTTTAATTTCTGTTCGAGTGACCTCTCTCCCGACATTCTAGAATCACTGGGTCGATACGATCACCCCTGAAAAAAAAAACAACAGGCATCTGTGATCATTCTTCTGGTAAAAAAAATACGAAATTCCACATTTTTTCAGACAGGAGTTTGAAACGGAAAGGCGTAATAACATCCAACCGTCAGGACATCCAACGCCATAACATCCACAAAATCCATCATAACATCGACAAAATACTCCGAACCACCAACCGTCACAACATCCAAAATTTAAAACCATACTTTTTGGGGGTTTAAGGGGGAAAAGGTACCTAGGTTAGGTTGGGTTAAGTATTTAATATATGCTATGCTTTACCCCCACCCCCTGATGTGCAAATATATAGCCGAAATTTGTTTCTAAACTATTATATACTTATTGCTCTTATATAAACTTATAAATTTTTTTGGATATTGTGACGGTTGGTGGTTCTAACGGATTTTCCTTTTGGATGTTATGACTTTTGATGCTTATGACGGTTATTCGAAGTGGTAGCACCCTGCTTGAAACCTTTACAGTAGGATCCTCTAATACGCTGAATCTGGTGGTGTGATTTTCAATAGGATTCTTTGACTTTTAGGGGGTATTTTCCCTCCTTTTCGAAAATCAGGCAATTTTTCTCAGGCTTGTAGCCTTTGGTAGGTAACACAAAACTTAATAAAACTTTATATTTGTAATCAGCGTAATAAGCCGATTCTTTTGATATCAAACAGTTCGTGGTAACGAACTGTAAGTAAGGAGCGACCCGGCTCAATAGTAACCAAAACTCTAAAAACCGGAATTTTGATGCCCATAGATACATTAATAGAATCAAATTTTTATGCTGATTTCAAATATATAAGTTTTATTAAGTTTAGTTATATTCATCAAAAGTTACGCGCCTGAGAAAATTTGCCTTATTTTCGAAAAAAGAGGGGAAAACCCCCAAAAAGTCATAGAACTTTAATGAAAACCACACCATCGGATTCAGCGTATCAGAAAACCCTATTGTGGAAGTTTCAAGCTCCTATCTGCCAAAATGCGGAATTTTGTATTTTTGTCAGAAGAAAGATCACGGATGAGTGTTTATTTGTTTTTTTTTCTTTCTTTTTTTTATTTCCCCAGGGGTGATCGTATCGATCCAGTAGTCCTAGAATATTGTAAGAGGGCTAATTTGAACGGAAATTAAAAGTTCTAGTGCCCTTTTTAAGTGACCAAAAAATTGGAGGGCAACTTGGCCCCCTCCCACGCTCATTCTTTTCCCAAAGTCACCCAATCAAAATTTTGAGATAGCAATTTTGTTTAGCATAGTCGACAATCTAATAAATATGTCTTTTAGGATGACTTAATCCCCCACAGTTCCCGGGGGAAGGGCTGGAAGTTATGAACTTTACCCATTGTCAGACAGTTCGTGGTAACGAACTGTAAGTAAGGAGCGACCCGGCTCAATAGTAACCGAAACTCTAAAAAACAGAATTTTGATACCAATAGATGCATCAGAAGAAATATATTTTTATGCTGATTTCAAATATGTATCAAAAGTTACGCGTCTGATAAAATTTGACTTATTTTAGAAAAAAGGGGGAAACAACCCCTAAAAATCGTAGAACTCTAATGAAAATCACACCATCAGATTCAGTGTATCAGAGAACCTTGCTATAGAGGTTTCAAGCTCCTATCTGCAAAAATGTGGAATTTTGTATTTTTTGTGAGAAGAAAGATCATGGATCTTTGTTATTTGTTTATTTGTTTTTTTTTTCAGGGGTGATCGTATCGATCCAGTAGTCCTAGAATATCGTAAGAGGGCTCATTTGAACGGAAATTAAAAGTTCTAGTGCTCTTTTTAAGTGACCAAAAAATTGGAGGGCAACTTGGCCCCTCCTACGCTCTTTTTTCCCAAAGTGACCCAATCAAGATTAATTTCATATGCAAAAAATACAATTTTTAGTTCAGCAGTGGTTATATTTTCTTCTACATATCCTAACCTGCTCATCTAATTTGATCTTCATAGAATCTAACGTGCTTTTACTTTTGTTTTTTTCTCCTGCGTTAAACTGGATTAACAAAAAAGAACCAGGTCTCGAAGACTAATTGTGTTTCTGTCAATAGTCTCATACCGGGTTTGCTATTGACGAGATACAAGCAGTGGCGTTACCAAGATCTGTAAGACCAGTTTCGAAAATTGAGTGGGAACAATAAAGACAATTACCCTTAAAGAGCGAGGTATTGACTAGGGCCGCTCGGCTTAAACACTATGGATTGGCAATGATGAAACCCGTTTTGTGACGTCTTATCTGTTGTAGAGCAGACAATGATAGTAAGGTTTTCATCCATATAGTGTGAATTGCCCCTTAAAAGATTAAGAAGCAGATAACACCATCTGAGAAAATATTAAGGTACTTGTGCATTATATCTCACCCACCGCTATACACGAAAGAAGTCAAGTTGGTTAATGCTAATGAAATAAAATGAAATAGGATGAAAATATAATAGATAAGAAACAAATTGGGCTATATATTTGCACATTAGGGGGGGGGGGGGGGGTTAAATCATAGCATATATTAAATACGTAACCTAACCTAGGTACTTTTTCCCCCTAAACCCCCAAAAACAATCGTTTAAATATTGTAAAATCAATCAGAAACCACGCTTTGCAATCATTTATCTCTTGCAAATAGCCGTTTGACGGGTTTCGTCTCTGGTTTCCTTGTACAGTCTATAGCAGTGGGTGAAATATAATGCACAAGTACCAATCAAACAGTTCGTGGTAACGAACTGTAAGTAAGGAGCGACCCGGCTCAATGGTAACCGAAACTCTAGAAAAACGGGATTTTGATACCAATAGATACAGACAAGGAATCAGATTTCAATGCTGATTTTAAATATATAACTTTCATCAAGTTTAGTACTACCCATCAAAAGTTACGAGCCTGAGAAAATTTGGCTGATTTTCAAAAAAAGGGGGAAAGACCCCCTACAAGTTATAGAACCTTAATGAAAATCACACCATCATATTCAGCGTATCAGAAAACCCTACTGTAGAGGTTTCAAGCTCCTATCTACAAAAATGTGGAATTTTGCATTTTTTGCCAGAAGAAAGATCACGGATGCGTGTTCATTTGTTTTTTGTTGTTTTTTTTCCAGGGGTGATCCTATCGACACAGTGGTCCTAGAATATCGCAGGAGGACTCATTGGAACGGAAATTAAAAGTTCTAGTGCCATTTTTAAGTGACAAAAAAATGGAGGGCAACTAGGCCCCTTCCCACGCTCATTTTTTCCCAAAGTCACCTGATCAAAATATTGAGATAGCCATTTTGTTCAGCATGGTTGAAAATATGAGAACTATGTCCTTTAGGATGACTTAACTCCCCGAAGTCCCCGAGGGGAGGGCTGAAAGTTATGAACTTTACCCAATGTTAACATATAGTATTGGTTATTAGGAAGTATACAGACGTTTTCAGGGGGGATTTTTCTGGTAGTAGGGGAGTGGGTGGGTCGGGGCTTATGTGGGAGGATCTTTCCATGAAGGAAGTTATCATGGGGGAAGGGACATTACTATGAAGGGGTGCCGAACTTGCCAGCATTATTTAAAAAAAGATCAGAAATTAAATATAAAAAAAAACAAGTTTTCCAACTGAAAATAAGGAGTAACATCAAAACTTAAAACGAACAGAAAATATTACTTGTATGATTGGGTTCACCCCCTAGTCAATATCTCGCTCTTTAAGCCAGATTTTTTAGTACTTTCATAAAAGCTATTTATTCTAAGTAACGGCCTTTGTGATTAAGGGTCATTTTTAAAGAATTGGAACAAGATTCGAACTTTTTTGCGCAATGTTTGCACCATTCCTCATCAGAAGAGACCTTTGGAAGGACTCTTATGTCCTTCATGTTTAAAGGTATAAAACTTAAAAATGTATTATTTAAAAAGTGAAACTTTCAAGCGCATTCAAGATTGTGTGTTTCTTTGCTAGGAGACAATATTTCACGTGGGCTTAGTGATAGAAAAACTTAAAGAGCCAGACAGCCTCTAGTAAAGGAAGAACTACTCTTCTTTAAAATGAAGCCCCCGACAGAAGGTTTTTGGTGGTGAATGAGCAGCATAAAAACCTCTATGTCCGAAAGTATTCTGTCGATATCGCTTACAGCCAAATGTCTTTCAAATCCTGTCTCAAAATCTTTCCTTAATTTGTTGTATTTTCGTGGGATTTGCAATTACAGTAAATATACTGATCTGAAGCTTTCGTGCGACAAATCTAACTTAAAACTTTAAAGAGAGGGGAATGAAATTTTAATTTGAGCACTATGGGATAGGAAATTTTCGATGAGAGAATTTAAAACCACTTCTTCCGAAAGTATAGGTAGCGATGTTTACAATTTCTAATGTGCATCATTATATGTGGAAAACCACTGGTGGCTTACTTCTGTACAAAATTCTCTTTAATCTTTAAACTACTGTTTCAGGACTTAAAATAAAGAATCCCATTTGCGAGGGGCTTATATTTCCTGCTTTTTTCTTTTTTTTTTCAATTACCAAATCTGAGGAAAAATGCTAGGTACATTATTGCTAAACCTTTCAAAGTAAGACTTGATTTCAATTAATAAATTAAATAAAAAAACAAGTTTTTTTAACTGAAAGTAAGGAACGACGTAAAAACTTAAAACGAAAAGAAATTATTCCCTATATGGAAGAGGCTGCCCCCTCCTCAACGCCTCGCTCTTTACGCTAAAGTTTTTTATTGTTTAAAAAAAATAGAGTTATGAGAAAGTCCAACTCTTGCGTAAAGAGCGAGGTGTTGAGGAGTGAGCAGCCCCTTCCATATACGGAATAATTTCTGTTCTTTTTAAGTTTGAAAGTCGTTCCTTACTTTCAGTTAAAAAAAAAACTTTTTTTTAATTTAATTTTTGAACGTTTTTGAATTAATGCAGGTTTTCATTTTGGCTCACCGTACATGAATAATTAAAACAAAATTTGTATATTAATTTTACTTCTATTTGGTTAAATGGCTTTCGTAAATTTTGTTTACGAACGTGTTTATTAGTAATAAATATACGTAACTTACGAATTAACTTACATAACGAACTTCTATATTCATATATTTTTAATACGTATATTAGGGGGTCCGCCCCCTATTCAATACCTCGCTCTTTAAGCTAAAGTTCAAATTTTGTTCCAATTCTTTAAAAATGACCCCTTAATCACAAAGGCCGTTATTTAGAATAAATAGCTCTTATGAAAGTACTAAAAAATCTTTGGCTTAAAGAGCGAGGTATTGACTAGGGGGTGAACCCAATCATATACGTAATACTTTCTGTTCGTTTTAAGGGTAATTGTCTTTATTGTTCCCGCTCCATTTTTGAAACCGATCTTACGAATCTTGGTAACGCCACTGCTTGTATCTCTTCGAAGGTAAACCTGTTTATGAGACTATTGACAGAAACATAATTAGTTCACATGGGTTCTTTTTTTGTTAATCCAGTTTAACACAGGAGAAAAACAAAAGATGTTGATTTAGTAAAAGCACGTTAGATTCTATGAAGATCTAATTAAATGAACAGGTTATGATATGTAAAAGAAAATATAACCACTGCTGAGCTAAAAATTGTATTTTCTTTTGCACATCAAATTAAAAATAGAAGAAATTGAAGGAAAAATTGAAAAAATCTTTAGATTTCTAGGGGACAAGGTTACTATGAACCCCCTCCTCCGCTCATTGTATGTCAGTACTTAAACATTCAATCAAATTAAATAAAAACACATTTCATATTTTGCAAGTCGATACATAAGAAGTACAGAACTTATCGCTTCCGATTGCTTTTGTTTTCTTTTCTAGGAAAAACCCGAGGAAGGGGGAGGGGGAGAAATTAGGTGAAAACTTTGAAGTTTCTACACTAATTTTTTCACTTTTGGAATTAACTTAACACTTTGGAATATACTGCTAACGAATTTTCTAATTGTATCTAATATTTTTAATTTAACCCAACTGGTTTTTCCTTTTTTGTGATTTACCACCCTTCCTCAATACCACTTCCAAAGAGATTCCTGCGAACATGATTCTTATATAGCTTGCATCATACAAAAAGTATATAATTGGTAATTCGATGTGTGTGTGTGTTTGTGTGTTGATTTGTGCCTGTGTTGTCTTATATGTGTTTTTGCGCCCCTCAGTATAATCCTGCTAAGTAACTAAGAAGACTAATCCGCCTTTCCATAACAAATTTACTATGAAAAATAAGTAGCATACAAACAGAATTAAATTAAATGAAACTGATGTATTAGATACCTATACAATATAGGACAAGTTCGTAAACGAATAAATCAATGCATACGCGTGCTAATGAACGTATTTTGGAGGAAATACAACATCTCGGAGGCATATGGATGCATAAACATTAAAAATTAAGACAATTTGTATGGAAATACAAGAAAAGCAAGAATATGGAAAAATTCGGGATTTCACAGCAAAAGACCCTCGTCTATCGTAGGTACCACCATTAAAATACAACAACGAAAGCAAGCGGCCTATAATCTCTTCTTTATGATTGTTTCGTTTGACAAACGGTCATCACATGTTCAAGTTAATAGAGCCGGATAAGGGGCTATTGGAACAATTGGACCCGATCACGCCCCATGTTGTAATGGGCCCCCCCTGCCATCAAAATGCACAGAATTTTCTTTTTCGAAATTGTGAAATATTCTTTACGATTCATGTAACCGGTGGCCCTGGAGGCTAAAACTAATAAAAAATCTTTTCGAGATTTTTTCGAATCTTTTCGAAAAATCTTTTCGAAAAAAAGAAAAATCTTTTCGAAAAAATCATTTTCGAGGCTAAAACTAATAAAAAATCTAGAAAATGGAATTTGGAAACCACTAGATACATAAAAAAAATCGGCTTATTATGCTGATTACAAATATAAAGTTTTATTAAGTTTTGTGTTACCCTGCCAAAGGCTACAATCCTGAGAAAAATTGCCTGATTTTCGAAAAAGAGAGAAAGCACCCCCTAAAAGTCAAAGAATCTTATTGAAAATCACACCATCAATTGAGCGTATCAGAGGATCCTACTGTAGAGGTTTCAAGCTCCTATCTGAAAAAATTTGGAATTTCCTATTTTTTTACCAGAAGAATGATCACAGATGCGTGTTTGTTTGTTTTGTTTTTTCCCAAGGGATGATCGGAAGAGAGCTCATTCGAACGAAATTTAGAAGTTCTAGCGCCCTTTTTAAATTACCAAAAAGATTGGAGGGCAACTATGTCCCTCCCACGCCCCCTTTCCCAAAACCGGCGATTCAAATTTTCAGAGAGCCATTTTGTTCAGCATAGTTGAAAGGCCCAATAACTATCCTTTGTAGTTAACATGACCCGCCACAGCCCTTGGCGAAAGGTCTTTAAGTTATACATTTTGCCCATTGTTTACGTATAATATTTATTACTGGGAAATATGCATACATTTTTGGGGTGGGGGGGGGAGAATTTTCTGCTGGGATAATTTTCCACGGGGAGAATTTTCTATGTGGAGGGAAGTTTGGGGGCGAACTTTACTGGGAAATTTTATCATGGGGGACTTTCCTAGAATTCCTATACAAAATTATTTTTATATGTCTTGCTTTATCTTTGCCGACTCAATTTTACGCACGGAGATGTTGAGAGTATTTCTCCTGGGTAGATTTTTGCCGGGGTTAAATTGTCTAAAGGATATTTCCGTGGGGAGGAGATTTTTCCTTGTAGGTGGAGCCCGATTTTCTGGCATTATTTAAAAAACGATCAGAAATTAAGTAAAAAAAAAAATTTCGACTGAAAGTAAGGAGCAACATTAGAACTTAAGACGAACATAAATTATTATGTATTGGGGGGGGTGCCATCAGGATAAAGGTATCCTCCTTTATCCACCTCCTTTGTCCAACATTTCAAAAAAAAAGTCTCCTTAAACACAAGAGTCGTTTAATTAGAACAATAAGAAGCTTTTTTAAAGTACTAAAAACTTTAGCGTGAAGAGCAAGGTGTTGAGGAGGTGAGACCCCCCCCCCCCCTAATAACGTAAACTTAATAACTTCTGTTCGTTTTAAGTTTTAATGTTGCTCCTTACTTTCGGTTGAAAAAACTTGTTTTTTGCTTAATATCAACAATGAATCAGGAATACAACATTCAATGGTCCAGCAATTATTCCGATTTAAAGTGAAGACGCAAGGAAATTAGATTTTCAGACAGTTTTAGAAGAATTTACAGAACAAAACTTAAAAATATGTAAATCCATGTATTCAGATTCGGTGATGTAAATTTATATTCAATAAGTGTTTGTGTATTTTGTATTCGAGAAATAATTGTATTTTTATTTATTTATTTGTTTATGCATGTATGTATGTGTAAATTTTTTCTCCACAACGGTTCCATATTTTTGTTTTAAAATTGGCACCCTGAGATATTTCATCTAAAAAAAAACATCTAGATATGTCACAAGTTTGAGAAAATTCTTTGAGAGCCTTAATTTTGAAAAAGAATTCATATGAGTAACGTCATATTTATGAGCATATTTCAAAAGCACAAATACGTCATTTACGCCTCAGGAGCTGTTCTTTCAGTTTTAGTATCTATGACGCATGAGTAGTAACCAAGGTACCATTTTGCGTGCCTGTATAGCAATTACCATGCTATTCTGGGCCTTTACATTCCTTCCTATGATATTCTGGTCCTTTATGTTCCTTCCTATGTTATTCTGGTCCTTTATGTTCCTTCCTATGTTATTCTGGTCCTTTACGTTCCTTCCTAGAAAACCCTAGGTCTGAAAACCCTAAACAGCTAATTAAATATTCTAATTCATGATTTCAGGCACGTAAAAGCACAAAATACTAAAGTTAACTTCTCAAATAATAAATCCCAGGAACCTAATGCCCACGAAAATCTAAAAAAAACTAGGTCTGAAAACTCAAACAGCTAAATTAACTATTCTAATTCATGATTTCAGGCACGTAAAACCGCAAAATACTAAAGTTAACTTCTCAAATAATAAACCCCAGGAGTCAAACACACATGAAAATCTAAAAAACCAAGGTCTGAAAATCTCCAAACAGCCAATTAAATATTCTAATTCATGCTTTCAGGCAAGTCAAACTATGAAATACTAGGGAGGGGAAGGGGCAGGAACGTGCCCTTTGGATCCACCACCTAAAAATAACAGCAATGCCACTAGTTCTCTTATTTTATGCTCTAAGCCAAATACCACAGTTAGGGCCAATTTTAAAGCTTTGACGCTTCTAGGCCTGAGCGTTTTTGCCGTTCCGTTTTCGCGAGATTTTCAGAGAAGTCTCAGAAAAGTCGATGGTAGTGGAAGCACTGTAAAGAACGCAACTAAATAACTAACGAGTCACAAGTAATGAAAGAGAGAGGTAATATCGAACTCCCAGCTGCCATTCTTGGGAGACATCTGATCTGACAGTAAGTCGCCACGGAATTCCAGTGTTGTTTCAAAATCATTTTTCTGTGTATAGGCACTTTGGCGACAAGTCACATCAGTCCAGTTTATGTTAAGGGAAAAATCACTCAGTGATAGTCTGTTGCAACTCCTGGCACTGTGTGCCCCTAGACCCGGTCCTAGTGGACCTATTGGTAAATCCAGGGCTGCTTACAACAAAATTCATAATATACCCAAAAACTGTAGTTAACACATTTTGAGGGCACCTCCAATATACTTTACGGTACTTCTGCATTATGCGGTAGCCATGAAAGAAGTCATGTTTGGTTAATGCTAAAGAAATAAAATAAAATAGTTTGTATCTAATAGTAGTTTAGATACAAATTTGGGCCATATATTAGCACATTAGAGGTGGGGTGGGGGTTGGGGGTAAAGTACAACATATATTAAATGCATAACCTAACCTAACCTAGGTAACTTTTCCCCCCTAATTCCCAAAAAACAATAGTTTAAGGATTGTAAACTCAATAAGAAACCACGCTTTGTGATCCATTTGTCTATTGTAAATACCCGTTTGACAGGTTTCCTTTAGTGTTTCCTTATACAATATATAGCGATAGCGTTGAGTAGGCTACCGTATAATGCATAAGTACCTACTTTACAAAAACCACGTCGACTGCCCTTGTATGTTTTTATAAGAAGAATTACAGGTTATTAATTATTCGAAACACATTCAAATCCTTGATCTGAATGTAAGATCTGAGAAAACCGGTTTCGTAGCCACAAAGACAAGCGACTTGTGCAGTGGCGGATCCAGGGGGCAAGGGGGAGCGCCCCCCGCCCCCCTAGCGTAGTCTAAAGCAGTGTAATTTACTTAATTAACTCAAGTTTGCGTTAATTAAACTTGCTCCTAACGCAATTTTATCGGATCAACCTATTTTGCGCACCCCCCCCCTATTTTTTTTTATTGGATCAACCTATTTTGCACCCCCCCCCCTAAGAAAAATCCTGGATCCGCCCCTGGACTGGTAACATTATGCATTGGACTTATATAATTTGAGCTATATATTTGCACATTAGGGTTGGGGGTAAAGTATAGTGGGTCTGCTTGGAAAATGTGTTGGTACTTGTCTATTATATAAAACACACTCGAGAAGTGAAGTTTGGTGAATGCTAATGAAATAAAACAAAATTATGATGAAAATATAATAGTTAAGTACCGAATTTGGGCTATCTATTTGCAAATTAGGGGGGGGCAAAGCATAGCATATATTAAATACACAACCTGAAAAAACCTATTTCAACCTAACCAAACCTATTTAACCTAATGAAAAAAATATGACGAAAATAGAATCCTTTACTAGCAAAATTGTGAAAACTAAATCTTGGAAAAATGCTCTCAGAACGCAGAAATGTCCTCAAGAATCTCGTTCAAATAAACTCGACCTTCTGCCTTTACTGCCACCTGTCGCATATTTATTTAACAGAAATCCTCGCTTTCAATTGAACGGAAAAAATATAAGAATTATTTATTTAACAGAAATCCTCGCTTTCAATTGAACGAACACCATGTAAAGAAAAAATGCATTTCCTATTCGTCGTTAGGCATTTTTCAAATTTATAACAAATTACCCGAGTTAACAACTCCTTCGGGCCTCCGAAATTGACTCCTCCCCTCCCTGCCCTCAGAAATGGGGGGGGGGGGGACGTTAGATCCTATTTTAAATTGACAATACTTATCAAACATCACTTGTGTATTATACAGATCATATATCTCATTACCCCTTTTTAAATGTTAATCAAATAATTCTGATTATAATGTCCGATTTTTTTGTCTGCTTTTCAAAATGTTCGTATTTGGAAGTCTGTCAGTTAACACTAAGCTGTAAATTGGGTAACTCTCTCGCAATAACAATAGGCTTAGCAGTGATTAAATCTCATTGTCGACGACAATTCAATCACATCAGAGTTGTGCAAATGGAATACCTTTTTGCAAATTGAGTTAGCTTCTATTTCATAGACAAAATATTTGAATTCCTTTTATTCAAATCACCTATCAAGTTATCAAAAAACTATATGAAGTAGAAATCTGGTCTGTAAATTGTGTCAGAAAAACTTGTTTAAATTGACAATACTTTTCAAACGTTACTTGTGTATTATACATTAACCAAACTTCACTTCTCCTGTGTTGTAAAGATATTAGAGCAGTAGCAATTCACCTCCTGGAAAATTCCCTCCCCATGGAAAATTCTCCTTGTGGAAAATCCCCTGCAGTGAACTCAAAATTTGGTACTTACGTGTTACCCCGACAACACTCAAGGAATCAAGTTAAGTTAATCCTAATCGAATATCCTAAAACATGATGAAAATATAATACGTTAGTAACAAAATAACGGAAACTACAACAATGAACAATGAAAAGGGGCAGCCCAGACCAGAACGCGTTATGTTAAATACCTAACCCAATCAAAATACCATCTCTATATATTAAATATTTAATAAAAACAGCTTCAACGTAGTTTATTTCAGTGAACCTAAGCTAATTGTTTATGTACACTGTACGCAAATACCTTTTCACAAAAAATTCGCAAATAGAGTTACGCTTTCTTAACCATCGGAAGTTTAACCTACGTAAATTAAGTTATAGACAATACTGGTTTAGAAAAACTGGAATAAAATAATTGATACAGTTTCAATTGCACACTACCTTTGAATAGACAATGTGAGAATACCAGAATAGACAATCTGGTAAATTGTGGCAGAAAAACTTGTCCTTTATATACACTGTACGCAAATACCTTTTCACAAAAAATTCGCAAATAGAGTTACGCTTTCTTAACCATCGGAAGTTTAACCTACGTAAATTAAGTTATAGACAATACTGGTTTAGAAAAACTGGAATAAAATAATTGATACAGTTTCAATTGCACACTACCTTTGAATAGACAATGTGAGAATACCAGAATAGACAATCTGGTAAATTGTGTCAGAAAAACTTGTCCTTCATAACACGTTATGCAAGGTCCTAACTAGTACAAGATGGTACATAGTATAACGCAATGTGAGGCAAATCCAGAAGACCATGTGAGGGAGCTCTGAATATCTTTGAAAAGGTCAAGGAACGTAAAGGCCCCAAATAATACAGGAAGGAACATAATCGGCTAGAAGTATAAGGCCATGTGAGAGGATACTCACTCTCTTTGAAAAGGTGTAATGTCTCGTAGAAGTATTACCTATAGGACCGGTAGAAATGTCTCCCTATAGGACCGGTAGAAATGTCTTCCTATAGGACCGGTAGAAATAACTTCCTATAGGACCGGTAGAAATATCTTCCTATGGGACCGGTAAAATACTATAACTACCAGAAACCTGTTTGGTACAGGAGCGCCACGTAAAGGCCCAGAATAGCATAGGAAGGAACGTAAAGGCCCAGAATATCATAGGAAGGAACGTAAAGGCCCAGAATAGCGTAGGAAGGAACGTAAAGGCCCAGAATATCATAGGAAGGAACGTAAAGGCCCAGAATAGCATAGGAAGGAACATAAAGGCCCAGAATATCATAGGAAGGAACGTAAAGGCCCAGAATATCATAGGAAGGAACGTAAAGGCCCAGAATATCATAGGAAGGAACGTAAAGGCCCAGAATATCATAGGAAGGAACGTAAAGGCCCAGAATATCATAGGAAGGAACGTAAAGGCCCAGAATATCATAGGAAGGAATATAAAGGCCCAGAATATCATAGGAAGGAACGTAAAGGCCCCAAATGACATAGGAAGGAACGTAAAGGCCCAGAATATCATAGGAAGGAACGTAAAGGCCCAGAATATCATAGGAAGGAACATAAAGGCCCAGAATATCATAGGAAGGAACGTAAAGGCCCCAAATGACATAGGAAGGAACGTAAAGGCCCAGAATATCATAGGAAGGAACGTAAAGGCCCAGAATAGCATAGGAAGGAACATAAAGGCCCAGAATATCACAGGAAGGAACGTAAAGGCCCAGAATATCATAGGAAGGAACGTAAAGGACCAGAATAACATAGGAAGGAACATAAAGGACCAGAATAACATAGGAAGGAACATAAAGGACCAGAATATCATAGGAAGGAATGTAAAGGCCCCGAATAGCATGGTAATTGCTATACAGGCACGCAAAATGGTACCTTGGTTACTACTCGCATGTAAAAATACACAAAAGCATGGCTAAGTATAAAATATCAAATGTAATGATTCTATTTACAAAAGACATTTCCAGCAGTTTGATCAACTATCTTGAGAACATAAACAAATTAACTATTGCTCAAAATGAACAAACTAGACCAACAAATGAGACAGGATCAAGAGGACAACCTTAAAAAACGTAAATTCGCAATCAGTGCAAATGAACATCCTAGACCATCAAATGTGACAAGACTAATCCAAACAGCTAAGGCAAAGAGCATTGAAAAAATATCTGAAGTGATGATAAACGAAAATAAAGAAAAAATATGTGGTTAGAATACTGGCGAAAAAGACAATTATGAGTCGAAAACGAAAGTGAAGAACAAAGAAATATGCGTTAAAAGTTAAGTGGCATCGAAAATTACAACGTCTCAAAAACGAAACTGAAATATAAAGAAATGCGTGGTTAAAAGATAAGCGGCAGTGGAAATTGCAACGAGTCAAAAGCGAAAGTGAAGAACAGATTATATACGGTCACTGAAAAAAATTCTGAAGTAATGATGAACGAAATTGAAGGACAAAGAAATATGCGGTTTAAAGATAAGCAGAAGCAAGACTTACAACGAGGCCAAAAAAGGAAGAACAAAAAAAATGTGGTTACAAGACCTACGACAAAGGAAATCAGGACGAATCAAAAATTAATGGCTATGCTAGAGTTTGTAAGTGCCATAATGCTCTCTGTCTCTAAGGCGCTGTAAGCCAAAGATATAGACTTAGTTGAGTGCTGTCGGCATGTTAAGCTATTTTCTGATACTTTACTGCAGTCAAAACAAACTAATTTTGAAACAATTTTTCAGAAAGCCAATGAGCTTGCACAAGAGTTAAATGTGGCTCCGGCTCTTCCAAGGTCTATCCGCCGAAAGTCCATCAGCGATAATGAGTCCATCAAGGTTTTTTATCGCGAGTCATTGTTCAAACCTTACTTTGCTTCACTTATTGAAGAATTTGATCAAAGATTTTTGCGCCATCAGGAGGCATCTTTCAAAATCGAAAGGCTTTTGCCAGCTAACAGCGAGTCATTACAAAGTAATGAATTTGTGAACGCTGTTGCTGTTTACGAGGGATTTCACTGGGGTAGACGTGCGCTCGAATGTGAGTTAGTCCTTTGGAAACAAAAGTGGCTCGGAATGTCTGAGAAACCATCAACTGTTGCTTCGACTCTTGCGTCATGCGATGCAAAATTTTTCCCGTGCATTCGAAGGCTTTTGACGATTTTTCAGACATTACCAGTGACTACTGCTTCTGCTGAGAGGAGCTTTAGAGTAGTGTGTGTGTGTACAGTATCACGAGCACATTGACGAGCACAAGAATATACAGTGCTGATTTCACGAGCACAAGAATATACAGTGCCGGTTTCACGAGCACAAGAATATACAGTACAGTTTCAATTGCACAAGAATGGAATTATACAAAACTTACCATACAAGTTTCCGGGCCAACCAGACATGTTTCTAGGCCAACCAGACGGGTTTCTGGTGGGTATAGAATTTGAGAGTCGATAAAGTGAAATTATGTCACTATTCTAGTTTTTCTAAAAACCGGTATTGCTTATAACTTAATAAAGGGTTAAGGTGATTAGCGATTACGAGCGAGGATAGTACGAATTGCTTGTGAAAAACCCGGATGAATTAGTTGAAAATAAAGTTTTAACAAGAAATGTCTGAAAAGTAACGATAGAATGACATTGTGACTTGACCTAGCTTTACCTCTCCGATGTGGTCTGTATAATACACAAGTAACGTTTGAAAAGTATTGTCAATTTAAAATAGGATCTAACGTTCCCTTCGTTCCCCCATTTCTGAGGGGCAGGGGAGGGTAGGAGAGGGGGAGGGGGAGTCAATTTTGGAGGTAACACATTCTAAAAGTTGGCAAGGTTTTGTTTTTGATAAGAATTGAACAATGAATGTACGTCATGAATTCCCCCTCCCCGTGCTAGGATTATTGCCTGGCGGTGACAATGGATATTACCTCTAAATACAGAGAATTAAGGTGATAGTATTCCGTTACAATAAGTCAAGTATAATAGAATTTATGCTCCTAGTGGAAACTCGTAAAACCCTTCCCCCTCCCCGCGCTAGGATTATTGCCTGGCTGTGACAATGGATATTATATCTAAATACAGAGAATTAAGGTGATAGTACTCCGTTACAATAAGTCAAGTATAATAGAATTTATGCTCCTAGTGGAAGCTCGTAAAACCCTTCCCCCTCCCCGCGCTAGGATTATTGCCTGGCTGTGACAATGGATATTACCTCTAAATACAGAGAATTAAGGTGATAGTATTCCGATACAATAAGTCAAGTATAATAGAATTTATGCTCCTAGTGGAAACTCGTAAAACCCTTCCCCCTCCCCGCGCTAGGATTATTGCCTGGCTGTGACAATGGATATTATATCTAAATACAGAGAATTAAGGTGATAGTATTCCGATACAATAAGTCAAGTATAAAAGAATTTATGCTCCTAGTGGAAACTCGTAAAACGCTTCCCCCTCCCCGTGCTAGGGTTATTGCCTGGCTGTGACAATGGATATTATATCTAAATACAGAGAATTAAGGTGATAGTATTCCGTTACAATAAGTCAAGTAAAATAGAATTTATGCTCCTAGTGGAAGCTCGTAAAACCCTTCCCCCTCCCCGCGCTAGGATTATTGCCTAGCTGTGACAATGGATATTACCTCTAAATACAAAGAATTAAGGTGATAGTATTCCGATACAATAAGTCAAGTATAATAGAATTTATGCTCCTAGTCGAAACTCGTAAAACCCTTCCCCCTCCCCGCGCTAGGATTATTGCCTGGCTGTGACAATGGATATTATATCTAAATACAGAGAATTAAGGTGATAGTATTCCGATACAATAAGTCAAGTATAATAGAATTTATGCTCCTAGTGGAAGCTCGTAAAACCCTTCCCCCTCCCCGCGCTAGGATTATTGCCTGGCTGTGACAATGGATATTATATCTAAATACAGAGAATTAAGGTGATAGTGTTCCCATACAATAAGTCAAGTATAATAGAATTTATGCTCCTAGTGGAAACTCGTAAAACCCTTCCCCCTCCCCGCGCTAGGATTATTGCCTGGCTGTGACAATGGATATTATATCTAAATACAGAGAATTAAGGTGATAGTATTCCGATACAATAAGTCAAGTATAATAGAATTGATGCTCCTAGTGGAAGCTCGTAAAACCCTTCCCCCTCCCCGCGCTAGGATTATTGCCTGGCTGTGACAATGGATATTATATCTAAATACAGAGAATTAAGGTGATAGTGTTCCCATACAATAAGTCAAGTATAATAGAATTTATGCTCCTAGTGGAAGCTCGTAAAACCCTTCCCCCTCCCCGCGCTAGGATTATTGCCTAGCTGTGACAATGGATATTACCTCTAAATACAGAGAATTAAGCTCAGAAGTGGGGTCTCAGTCCACCAGCCAGAATGGTTGAAATCCACTAGCTCAGAAGTGGGGTCTTAGTCCACCAGCCTGAATGGTTGAAATCCACTAGCTCAGAATTGGGGTCCCAGTCCACCAGCCTGAATGGTGGAAATTCACTAGCTCAGAATTGGGGTCTTAGTCCACCAGCCTGAATGGTGGAAATCCACTAGCTCAGTATTGGGGTCTTAGTCCACCAGCCTGAATGGTGGAAATCCACTAGCTCAGTATTGGGGTCTCAGTCCACCAGCCTGAATGGTGGAAATTCACTAGCTCAGAATTGGGGTCTTAGTCCACCAGCCTGAATGGTGGAAATTCACTAGTTCAGAATTGGGGTCTTAGTCCACCAGCCTGAATGGTTAAAATTCACTAGCTCAGAATTGGGGTCTTAGTCAGTGTTCGGATTGGAGCGTTGGGGTCCGACTATCTGGGCTTTATTTGTCAAGGCCTGAATGCTAAGCGATGGACAGGAGCTCAATTGGGACCCCATTGTGAAAAATGGAAAACAAAATTTGGGACAATATTTGGGGGCGCCCACCCGCCCAGAGTCTCCGGCAGGTGACCCAAAAATTTAAAAAACCCACAGAGACGACAGACACAAAGAGACGAATCACACACAGAGAGGACAAACACACAGAGACGACACATGCACAGAGACAATACACACACACAGAGTCAACACACACAGAGAGACGAAACACACACACTAAATGACAAACACACATAGAGACGACACACACAAACAGACGTCACACACACACAGATACGAAACACAGATAGAGACGACACACACAGAGACAACACACACACACAGAGACAACATCCACACAGGGACGACACACTCAAAGTGACAACTTACACATAGAGAGACGACACACACAGAGACGACACACTCAAAGTGACGACTTACACATAGAGACAACACACACAGAGACGACAAACACACGGAGACGACACACATAGAGAGACGACATGTATTGTCTCTGTGCATGTGTCGTCTCTGTGTGTTTGTCCTCTCTGTGTGTGATTCGTCTCTTTGTGTCTGTCGTCTCTGTGCGTTTTTTAAATTTTTGGGTCACCTGCCGGAGACTCTGGGCGGGTGGGCGCCCCCAAATATTGTCCCAAATTCCTCTCTCAATTTAGCACTTGTTCACGGATGCCCAGCGTCTCCAATCACTTTCCCAATAGTATCTATTCATTGTCTCAGCTCAGTTTAGAAAATCTGAGCCAATTTCCACTTTTTCAAATTTAGGGTCACTTGCCTAACACTCTGAGCAGGTGAGGTGGGCACCTCCGAAAATTTGTCCCAGCTTCCACTCTCGCCTTAGAACTTATTCACGGATAAACCGTCAACGGTTACACTGTTGCCCTAGCGGTAACCAAGCCATGCTCTACAAACATACCAACAATATATTTTTGTTTTCCATTTTTCACAATGGGGTCCCAATTGAGCTCCTGTCCATCCCTTAGCATTCAGGATTTGACAAATAAAGCCCAGATAGTCGGACCCCAACGCTCCAATCCGAACACTGACTAAGACCCCAATTCTGAGCTAGTGAATTTCAACCATTCAGGCTGGTGGACTAAGACCCCAATTCTGAACTAGTGAATTTCCACCATTCAGGCTGGTGGACTAAGACCCCAATTCTGAGCTAGTGAATTTCCACCATTCAGGCTGGTGGACTGAGACCCCAATACTGAGCTAGGTGATTTCCACCATTCAGGCTGGTGGACTAAGACCCCAATACTGAGTTAGTGGATTTCCACCATTAAGGCTGGTGGACTAAGACCCCAATTCTGAGCTAGTGAATTTCCACCATTCAGGCTGGTGGACTGGGACCCCAATTCTGAGCTAGTGGATTTCAACCATTCAGGCTGGTGGACTAAGACCTCACTTCTGAGATAGTGGATTTCAACCATTCTGGCTGGTGGACTGAGACCCCACTTCTGAGCTTAATTCTCTGTATTTAGAGGTAATATCCATTGTCACAGCTAGGCAATAATCCTAGCGCGGGGAGGGGGAAGGGTTTTACGAGCTTCCACTAGGAGCATCAATTCTATTATACTTGACTTATTGTATCGGAATACTATCACCTTAATTCTCTGTATTTAGAGGTAATATCCATTGTCACAGCTAGGCAATAATCCTAGCGCGGGGAGGGGGAAGGTTTTACGAGTTTCCACTAGGAGCATCAATTCTATTATACTTGACTTATTGTATCGGAATACTATCACCTTAATTCTCTGTATTTAGAGGTAATATCCATTGTCACAGCTAGGCAATAATCCTAGCGCGGGGAGGGGGAAGGGTTTTACGAGTTTCCACTAGGAGCATCAATTCTATTATACTTGACTTATTGTATCGGAATACTATCACCTTAATTCTTTGTATTTAGAGGTAATATCCATTGTCACAGCTAGGCAATAGTCCTAGCGCGGGGAGGGGGAAGGTTTTACGAGTTTCCACTAGGAGCATCAATTCTATTATACTTGACTTATTGTATCGGAATACTATCACCTTAATTCTCTGTATTTAGAGGTAATATCCATTGTAACAGCTAGGCAATAATCCTAGCGCGGGGAGGGGGAAGGGTTTTACGAGCTTCCACTAGGAGCATAAATTCTATTATACTTGACTTATTGTATCGGAATACTATCACCTTAATTCTCTGTATTTAGAGGTAATATCCATTGTCACAGCCAGGCAATAACCCTAGCACGGGGAGGGGGAAGGGTTTTACGAGTTTCCACTAGGAGCATCAATTCTATTATACTTGACTTATTGTATCGGAATACTATCACCTTAATTCTCTGTATTTAAAGATAATATCCATTGTCACAGCCAGACAATAATCCTAGCGCGGGGAGGGGGAAGGGTTTTACGAGTTTCCACTAGGAGCATAAATTCTATTATACTTGACTCATTGTATCGGAATACTATCACCTTAATTCTCTGTATTTAGAGGTAATATCCATTGTCACAGCCAGGCAATAATCCTAGCGCGGGGAGGGGGAAGGGTTTTACGAGTTTCCACTAGGAGCATAAATTCTATTATACTTGACTCATTGTATCGGAATACTATCACCTTAATTCTCTGTATTTAGAGGTAATATCCATTGTCACAGACAGGCAATAATCCTAGCGCGGGGAGGGGGAAGGGTTTTACGAGCTTCCACTAGGAGCATAAATTCTATTATACTTGACTTATTGTAACGGAATACTATCAACTTAATTCTCTGTATTTAGAGGTAATATCCATTGTCACAGCCAGGCAATAATCCTAGCACGGGGAGGGGGAATTCATGACGTACATTCATTGTGCAATTCTTATCAAAAACAAAAACCTTACCAACTTTTAGAATGTGTTACCTCCAAAATTGACTCCCCTTCCCCTCTCCTACCCTCCCCTGCCCGTCAGAAATGAGGGAACGAAGGGAACGTTAGATCCTATTTTAAATTGACAATACTTTTCAAACGTTACTTGTGTATTATACAGACCACATCGGAGAGGTAAAGCTAGGTCAAGTCACAATGTCATTCTATCGTTACTTTTCAGACATTTCTTGTTAAAACTTTATTTTCAACTAATTCATCCGGGTTTTTCACAAGCAATTCGTACTATCCTCGCTCATAATCGCTAATCACCTTAACCCTTTATTAAGTTATAGGCAATACCGGTTTTTAGAAAAACTAGAATAGTGACATAATTTCACTTTATCGACTCTCAAATTCTATACCCACCAGAAACCCGTCTGTTTGGCCTAGAAACATGTCTGGTTGGCCCGGAAACTTGTCTGGTAGGTTTTGTATAATTCCATTCTTGTGCAATTGAAACTGTACTGTATATTCTTGTGCTCGTGAAACCGGCACTGTATATTCTTGTGCTCGTCAATGTGCTCGTGATACTGTGCACACACACACTACTCTTTAGCTGTCTTAAGCGATTAAAAACCTATTCAATTCAAACTTTTTATTTCCTCCGAATACGAAGAGTAAAAAAAATAAATAAAAATAATAACCGCTAATCAACAGGCCAAAAAATTATTTTAAATTATATAACAACAAGTACGTAAAGGCCTTCAATCAAAATTACCACACAAATTAACACTTCATTCAATAGATAATAAATTAACACTTAAAATTAACACTTCACAAATTAACACTTCATTCAAAAATTTAATCAAATAAAATAAAATAAATTAAGCTTCGTGCGCAGCTCTATATAAATTACGAGAAAAAACAGGTAAATTGGATAAAAATTTCTTTTGCTTTTTCTCCAAAGCATCAACAGGGTTTTTTATTTTATATGCATTCATTAAAAAAGTATTTGATTCATATTTAGAAAAGCAGCAAAGGAACTTAGCAAAATTAAAAAATGTGGTTTTTACATGTGCAATATTACTAATTCTAAAAAACGGGAGAAGCGATGAAAAAACTAAAATTTGAGGCAAAGCGACTGTATTATATACCCGAGCCAGTGATTTCCGAGAAAGAAGATCACGAAGACAAATTACTGCCCCGAAACTAGACGCTATTCTACTTTTAACTGCTTTAGAAATAGAAGCACGGCATAGAGCTAAAGTTGGTCCATAAGGCACACCAAGATATAAAAAAGATTCCAAAGGTTTTAAAATACTATCATAAATACGAACAGAAATTTCTAAATCAACGAGATCATTAGCCTTAGGACCAAGAATTAAAAACTGACACTTTTCAGGGCGAAAACGAAGTCCATGCTTATTTTTTCCTTTAGGGCAGGGCATTTCGTATCGAAGTAGTTATCGTAGGAACTTCGAAAAGCGCTCATTCAATTGGAAATTGAAGTGGCTTATGCCCTTTTTAATAGTCGAAAGTGATCGGAAGTTGACTAACACCCCTTCCACGCCCACCATTTCCCGAAACATATTCAATCAAAATTTTGAGATAGCCATTTTGTTCAGCGTAGTTGATTTCCAGATAGAAATTATGTTTTTGAGGACAGTCCCCCTTAGGGCAAGCCCTTAGGGCAAGGGTTGTAAGTTATGCCCTGGGGCCATATAAGGTTTTTTATAGAAGGCGTTGTCGTAGAAATTTAAAAAAAAGCTCATTCGATTGGATATTCAAAGGGCTAGTGCCCTTTTAAATAGTCGAAAGTGATTAGAGGGCAACTAACCCGCCTCTCATGCCCATTTTTTCCCCAAACACATCTAATCAAAACTTTGAGATAGCCCTTTTATTCAAATTAGTTTTAAGTTGTGGAAATTAGATCTTTGAGAATGACAACCCCCACCCAGCACTTAGGGCAATGGTTGTAAATTATGCCCAGGGGGCATATAAGGTTTTTATATCACGCGTTGTTGTAGAAACTTCAAAAAGGGTTCATTCGATTGGAAATTGAAATGGCTAGTGCCCTTTTTCGTAGTCAAAAGTGACGGGAAAGCAACTAACACCCCTTCCACGCCCACCATTTCCCCAAAAACATCCAATAAAGATTTTGAGATAATCATTTTGTTCCACGCAGTTCAAAGTTCAGGAAATTATACCTTTGAGCAGGACACTCCCCCCACTGTCTTCAGGGCAAGGGTTATAAGTTTTGCCCTGGGTTTATATAAGGTTTTTGTTGAAATCTTTGTCGTAGAAACTTGAAAAAGGGCTCATTCGATTGGAAATTCAAAGGGCTAGTGCGCTTTTTATATAACTGTTGATAGCTTGAACGGCCTTCCTCTATGTGAAATTAACCACAGTCCACCAATGGTACATAAATTTTTTTAAATGTATGGAGTCTAGTCTTTTGTTGTTTCTTAATAATAAAAAAACAATTTTTCCATTACAATCAGTTTGATGTTTACCCTAAACACTCAACAGAACATGCTTGTATAGCCTTGTTGAAGTTCATTAACAAGGCACTGATGAGGGTAGAATTCCAGCTGCAATTTTCCTTGATGTCAGAAAAGTGTTTGACAGCATATCACATACTATCCTACTCTCCAAAATGGAACAAATAGGAATATTGGGAAACAGTTAAAATTGGTTTGAAACTTATTTATCTGAAAGATCTATAAGTATTGACCCTAAGCTTTAAGATGAATTCCATGTTGATTTTGGTGTCCCTTCAGGGTCTATCCTAGGACCTGCTTTATTCCTTATATTTATCAATAATCTTTTTGTTGCCGTATCTGAACAAACTAAACAAAGCTGCTATAGTATTTGTGATCAAAATTTTGTTCCACCTAGTGATGCAGCTCAAGATCCAGTGCTATTTGCATTTGCAGATATTGCACTCTTGGGTGTTCAGAAATTAAAGATTCTTCCCTTATCAAGAAAGTGTATTCTGTTCTAGAAAGAACCTTTGCTTGGTTCAATTCAAATTGTCTTGCCCTAAATCTAGTCTACTTATTTTTTTATAGATCAGGTACTTCTTGTCCTTTGGTTCAAACTATTTCTACCACTCATGGTGATATAACTTGTCCCCCAGATAGACATGTTCAATTCCTGGGTATTTTATTGGACAAAAATCTTTCTTTCAAACATCACTGTGATCTTGTGAAACTTAAGCTCTCCAGAAACCTAGGAGTCTTCAGAAGCTTCTTCATTGTTTCCCTAGTTCAATAATAAAGATCCTCTTTCACTCTCTTATTCAACCTTATATGTACTACTGTCTGACAGTATGGCTATCAACATTCTCGTCTTTTGTCTTTCATGTTTTCAAAATATATAACAGAGCAATTAAATTAGTGTCTGAGGTGACAGACCAGCTCAGCATGAATTTATTGGATGGTCAATCCACATAAGTCTTTCTTTCCTCTTGTTGCATTTTCAAGGACTCCTACCTAATTTCTACAAGCAATTATATCTTTCAAATTCTGAACTACAAAATGAATCTTGTGTTTCTTTTTCTCTCAGAAATAACATGGATATTTTCACTCATAAGACCAAAACCATAAGATCAGATTTCAATCCAGTTTTATGTTGTGCCTCCAAATGGAATTCCCTACAAGTTAAAATTTGGCTATGTCATTCTTATGGACAATTGAAAAAACCAGCTAGCCAACCACTTCTTGTGCCTAGACAGTTAGCTCTCCCCTCCCTTCTTGTTTTGATTGGCATGGTAGTTTTTGTTGTTTAATCGTCTTTTTCTTGTCCTTCTGTTTGATTTTAGTGCTATTATTTAATGTTATGTTTGGTTTCCCTAGTGTGAAAGACGTCAATTACCACACAGTAAGATACCACTGGTTAGTTTACCTGGTAATGGTAAGTTTTAGGACAAACTTACTGGTAAGTTTCATAAGTGGTAAGCTTAAGTCTTTAATGAAAAAAAATCTTGATTGATACAAATCCATCCATAAGAGAGCTGCCACTTCACTAAAATCTATCATAAAAAAAATTTCATTCATCAGATTCAACAAATCATACCATAATGCATAATATGATGCAATAAATCATGAAAAGTATTAGATAAACATATGAAGTGATGGACAGATAAAGAGCATGGAAAACAACTGAAGATATTGAGGCAGACTTGGATCAGATTGTAAAATAAGATAAAAAGTCAAAACATTGGCAGAAGCCAGCACATGTATCCATTTGAAAACAAAGATTCCAAAGAAAAGGTTCAATTTGATTTGTAGAAACCTCCTTATAATGATGCTTTATCCAGAAATAATTAAGAATAAAGTGGGATGATGAGAAAGACTTATATTTGGGCACTAGTTGCTGCTGTGTCACCGTTGCAATGCTAGATTAAAAGAGATTGGACAGGAATATTTTTTTATAAATAGGTCTTACTACCCACATTATAACCAGACATATAATTACTGATTACTTATTCTATAGTTAAAGACAGCCAGTCAAAAAATTTGCATTGACCTTTGCTACAAGCATCTTATTTACTCAGACTGACTGACTCTTTCCATATCCCCTTTTTGTTCTTTTTTACTGAGGCAAGAAATGACAGAGGTAGTCCAACAGAGCAATATCAGCATAAGCTCTCAGCATACCCCCACCCCTATATATACCAATTCATGGTATATATTTGCACATAAGGGGGGGGGAGTTTAAACTTATGTTTCATTTAAATAAGAAATAAAATTTACCCTTGCCCCCCTAATGTGCCAATAAACACCCTAAATTGGTATATATAGGGGTTGGGGTAAAGTTCATTTCTGACAAAAATGACTATTATAATTGGAAAGAGCATAAAAAAAGGCATTGAATGGTATTTTTACTTTACTTGTTAGTCAATAATATGAAAAACCAAAAATTTACCTATAACTCTATCCACAAAGTACCAGCAGTAAGCTGCATACAGTATACTTCAGACTTTGAATACTATACTTCACAAGCAGGAATAGAGTAAATATGATACAGTACTTTTGATAAAAAGGTACATATAAAATTATGGAGTATGACATTTATTACTGGTATATGGCTTGCCACTGAGTTAGATTATATTGTTAATTGGGTAAATTTTTTGCAAATCATATTATTGACTTGCAGAGAAAGTAAACATACCACTTGATGCCTTTTTATGCTCTTTCCAAACATAATAATCATTTTTGTTGGAAATCAATTTTACCCCCCACCCCTATATATACCAATTCAGGGTATTTATTTGCACATTAGGGGGTGGGGGTAAAGTTTATCATTACCTCCCATTTACAGTGGAAGTAAAATTTACCCTAATCCCCCTAATGTGCAAATATATACCCTAAATTGGTATATATAGGGGTGGGGGTGAAACTCATTTCCAACAAAAATGATTATTGTATTTGGAAAGCACATAAAAAGGCATTTAGTGGTATGTTTACTTTCTTTGTAAGTCAATAAGATGATTTGCAATAAATTTACCATTAATTGTGATTCAGAAAACTATTGATATTTCTAACTGTAAGCTATAGGCTACTAAGTAACATTTGTTACTTTTCTGCAAATTTTACATATAAAAAATACCTTTGCTCAAAGCAAAGCTATAAAAACACAAGTTGTGTTGTAAATATTTACCAAATCATATTATTGAGTTACAAATAAAAAGAATATACCACTTGATGGCTTTTTTTTATGCTCTTTACAAATATAAGGTATTTGTTTTGCCTTGTGTCACCTGATAAGGAGACATGTTAAGAAAACAATTCTTACTTTAAAATATGTATAATGATCCTAGTTCTTATATTATCCAACAGGAGAACCTTTATCATCAAGTCTTTCCTCTAAAAATCCTTCTTTTTCCAGCTTAAAATAAAAAGTTTCCAAAACCTATGCTGCTGAGATTCAATGCTTAAGTCTTTTTAAATTGCTGCCTAATAAGTTCTTTTATAGATAGTGTTCATGCCGGTCTTTAGCATTCATAATTTGATATTTGCCCTTCGCCACTTCTCTTTAAAAAAAAAGTGTTAAAAAGACCGGCATGACTGCTATCTATAAAACAACTTATTAGGCAGCAATTTAAAAAGACTTAAGCATTGATTCTCAGCAGTATGGGTTTTGGAAACATTTCCTTTTAAGCTGGAAAAAGAAGGATTTTTAGAGGAATGTCTTGATGATAAAGGTTCTCCTATTGGATAATTAAAGAACTAGGATCATTATATATATTTTAAAGTAGGAATTGTTTTCTTAACATGTCTCCTTATCAGGTGACACAAGGCTAAACAAATACCAAATATAAAATTCATTTTTGTTGGAAATAAGTTTTAGCCCCCACCCCTAGGGTAAGACACCCAGTAGTCAGCCACCTGCCTATTCTTGGATGGAATCTTTTATACTATTTTGATTACTAATTTACAATGAGCTGTTTGTATGTCCAAGTTTAGGCAGAATTGTCACTTGTTGGTAAATCCAAAAATAGGAGGCACTGTACAAGTGAAACTATTTGAATTAGTAACCTACTTGTTCAGAAATTCTTCAGAAATTTTGTGATACAAAAATTTAGTTTCTAGGTTGTATAATACAGTAATTAGAGTAGTTTAAATGTCAAAAAGTTTTCAAAGTGATTAAAGTGTCTGACTACTGGGTGTCTTATCCTATATATATACCAATTCAGGGTATAAATTTGCACATTAGGGGGGTGGGGGGAGTATAAACTTACCTCTAATTTACATCAGAAATAAAATTTACCCCCACACCCCTAATGCACAAATATAAACCCTGAATTGTATAAATAGGCATAGGGGTAAAATTTATTTCCTAAACAAATGATTATTATATTTGTAAAATGCATAAAAAAAGGCATCAAGTGGTATATTCACTTTATTTTTACCTCAATAATATGATTTGGTAAATATTTACCAGTTGTGCTGCTAAAGTGTTGACAGCTTTTGGAGTTCTGCTACTGGCAGCTTTGGAACTTTTTGCACAACTGCTGACATGTAGCCTATTTAATCTTTGAAACCCTAAAAATAACAATAGGTTTGATACAGTAGCTTAATGATACCTTCTCAGGTTACATTTTAGCCATAGATTGATTCACCTAATTTTCAAATTAGCAAAGAACTCCTAAACTAGAGAACTATCAGATAGACCTATCCTAGTCTACTTAACAAACTGGTAAAAATCTCTTCATATTTATAGGCTAGCCTAGAACCTTGACAGGAATTACGTTCCATTAGGAACGTTAAAGTTAGCCCAATAAAATTAAAAAAATTGGCCTTTAGACCTACTTTTGATATTACTTTTGAACTTCACAACAGTCCAAACAAGGCAGTAGAACGCAAAGAAGAACGCCAAACGTTTTATGTTCCTTTCTTTCTGAAAAGGTAGATACTTTAAACACTATATAGGTGGCACTAAAAGTCGGAAAATTAAGAGTCAACTTCAATTTAAATTTTCATGTCATTTAGTTAAGTATTACTTGAAGGAACTCCACACGGTGTGTGTTTAACTGAGCCCCTTTCATCTTATTTTATTTAGATCAACGGATTATATAGCTGTTTTCAAAAGTAAAAGTAATCTTTTACATACGCAATTTTTTTTGGGAGTGCAAGATTAGCGGAAAAATCTATAGAAAAAGCACAGAATCTCCTGAATAAGAAAAATTTATTCTTTGTAATTTAGTCTTGAAGAGATGGGTTTCCAGTTTACCCACAGAAACCTATCTAGAAGTCTGTATTGCGTTTTCTCGGCTAATCGTTTATGATAAGTTTAACTTAATAATTATAATTATGAGAAGCGTAAAAAAGAAATACAATCTTTTTCTTTTCACCTTTCTACAAATTTAACCTTTATATTTTGTATCTTCTTTGACTCATACATCTTTTAAGAATCTTAAATTGGTTTTGGTGGCTCTGAGATGAGTAACATATTAGCACCAGTTTAAGTTTAACTTAGTCGTAAAGCTCCCGATTTCGTATCCTGGCTGGATGACAATGCTATTTATAGATACCAGCAGGACAATAATCAGAAGACACGAGTGTGTGGAGTTTTGTTTAGAATATTTATTATCATCCAAGGAAAAGCCCCAAGCCTTCCTATAGCCCTAGATAATCAGAAATTACACCATTTCTACCGCACTTAAGATGAAAACTGCCAAGCTATTTTGTACTAATTTAGTTATTCGTTCTTCTGAAGATTCTAATGGTTTTATTTTTGAACTGATAATGACACTGCAGTACGTTTGATCCGATTTGTTATTTCCTTTTCAAAAGCTGTGTTATAGCCCCAAAATGAATGTTTTTCGTCTTTTGGTGCTCAGGCTCATGCTAATGAAGTTTGTCATCCCGACTTAGTTCATCTTCTCATGATGTATTTTCACTCAGATATGTATTGTCTGTTTCTTGAAAATTAGGAAAGACACTATTTTGCTGCTTTCTAATTTATTAATAAATAAAATTAGAACTAATAAGAGTCTAATTTTGTTTATTTCTCATCTATTAAAAAACCCGTTAAAAAAAATGGTCACACAAGGGAAGAAAAAAGTATTAATACAGCGAAACATTAGCAAAACAAGGAAGACTAAAATACTGATCAAAATCTATTAGCTCAACCCATAGAGAATAAACCTATTTACTCCCTTATATCAATTTTCTTAATGCCTCCATCGTTTTTTTTTGCACGTTTGTAGCATTATTCGTCAACTTTTGGGATTTGACAACTAAGCCCCCATTCCTCCAAAACAAATATTTGAATATCTTCTGAATTTTTCTGAAAAATAAATTTAGTTTCTCACAAAATATAGCCTATAGCTTTCTCAGGGGGAAGCAAGGGGGAGGCTAAGCCTGAAAATTGCTTTGGTGGTGGTAAAGTTCTAGAAAATGAAATTTAACCCGCAGTCACTAGGAAGTATAGGAAATCCGTCAGCGCAAACCAACGAGGTGAAGGGTTGTAAACAAAGCTAAGCTTCAAACCGACCAAGATAATGGATAACTTCGGGATGACCTTAAGGAGTGGCACCCCTCTAAAAAATTATAGGCTAGTAAACGACACAGCATTTGTACTGGATTCTAAATAATGGACAATTTAAGAGAAGAACATTGCAGTTTTAAGAAGTGTAGAGGATACGTTAACCAAGATTTCACTTTTAAATTAATGCTTTGGAAGTGTCTGAGTGACCAAACGCCTTTAACCTTGAAAAAAATAGGGATAAACGTCTACGAGCCAATATTAGAATATTGGAGGCTGTTGTGGCGACAGTGATTATGTATGGCTACTAAGCATGGGCTCTCTGTGTAACGGAGGAAGATTTGTTAAATTTTTTCCAGAGAACTTGCCTCTGGATTGTTTTGGGTACTCAACTGACCGACCGTATGTCAAAGGTTGTGCGAAAACTGTAATTCAATCCCACTTTCTAGGGCTATAATAAGAGAATGGTTGACGTGATTTGGGTATCTTTGCGGATGAAAGATGGCAGATTCCCAAATATTATCCTTTTCGGCAAACCCTCTAAGGCTAAACAAAAAGCACATTGTACTCAAATCAACGCACAAATACTCAATTGGGGTGGGAGGTTGTCGTAAGGACAGATTTAAGGGAAACGGGAACTTCGTATGAGGATGTAAAGAGGAAGGCTTTGAAGAGATTGGTATGGAAGAGGATTATGCGTAACTGTGTAGGCCTTTGGCGCCTTGGGGCTGCGGTAAGTCTTAGTAGTAATACTAGTAGAATCATTACCGAACTTTAAAAATACAATTTTAACAGCAATATAAAAGTCAAAAAAACTTTTTTTCATGGGGACTTCAAATTTTGACTTTGTTTTCAAAAGCTCCTTTATAAAGAATTCTTTTTTTTAATCTACTAGGTTGAAAAGCTTCCATAATATTACCCAAAAATAAGGTAAGTTCGCAATAGGACTGAAAAAAAATTGGGGGGGGGGATTAAATTGTCATCCTTGAACTTTCGCAAAGGGGTACTAATTGTTCTCCAACGCATTTTCTAAGGCATTTCAATTGGCTAACAGATCGATTTCTAGGAGATAAATTTTTGTTTTTCCTTGTCTTTTGTTTGTCTAAAATTCATAGACTAAATTGAACTGCCTTTCTATTTATCCAAAAAGCCAGTAAAATATATTTTAAGTGGCTGGTAACACATTTATTTGTTTAGGTATATAATACAATCTATTCTATCATTACATATATTGTATTCTTACCATGATTCAGTAATGTGCATGATGCATAATCAGAACAGTTTTAATATTTTCCAATGAGCTGTTTCAACAGTTTTGCGTTAATAATTTTATTCCTTTTTTTTTATATCAGGTTTCATCTAGAAAAAGGTGGTGATAACAACGAAAATATGAATTGCCTGATAATAATATGACTATTTAGAAGATAAAAGAATAAAAGGATTTAAAGTTTTTTTCTGATTCCTCTGTTCTCTAAAATCTGATTGATCGTGGCAAAATATACCCTCCTTGGGATACCATAGGCCATAATTGATACATAGGTAAGATATCAGAAAGAAAAAGAGGAACGCGGTATGCCAAAAAATATCAATCGTAAAAAATTCAAGACTTTCGTATATAGTTTAGGATTATTTTCAGGGATGGGAGAGGGTTGGATGCTACTGTGATGGTAGTAAGGCTATATTGATAATGAACATCGAATGGTCTATCGATTTTTTGCTGCTTAACATCTAGGTAAAAAGTCAACTTTTTCTGGTGAATCTTGACGAAAGTGAATAGCCAGTAGAAAGTTTGCTGATTTCAAATGGAGATTTGTAAAAGGAAGTGTAAGCAGAGGTAATAGCACTCCCTATTTTTGAAAAAGCAGTTCAGTGTGCTAGGATCTTACATCTTTGGAATAAAACGATTTTGAACAAAATCTGATGACTTGGGTAGTAAGTTTTTGGAAATTTTTGCAAGTATTTTCCGTCATTCTAATCTGATCAGTGTTCTAAGCGCTTGGGTGATATTTTTATCAAAGTTCTCTCTTCAATGCTTTATTTTGTAATGGCATGTAAGATCTTAACAATTTGCTATAGCAAAAAACTGGCATAATTTTATGGTATACTTAACGAACTTAGAAGGTGAATTGTCCGTCCCCAATTGCCACCCCTGCGAAGAAATAGGAATTTAATATGTTTCATAGTCCTTTTTATAATTAGCCCCTCTTAATCACATTGAATCAAAATTCAGTGTACATGCTCCATCAATATCTACCACATTTATGAAATTAAAACAAGGCATGTTGCTTACATCACTAAGTAATCATCACATAGTAAGTAGTGATTAGAAAAAGCACTAAATACAACATACGAATTGCTTTTCCTCTAATTTTTTACAGACTTCCTCCTCCTCAAACAGAGACGCCACAAAGAAACAATAATAGATTGTCTATGTGCATGGCTAATTATAGAAATTGGGTGAAAGAGCAAAGAGAAAGCAATAATTTGGTCGAAATTTCGATCAGATGTCCTAAAGGGTGTTAAATAGACAAATTATCACGAATGGTTCTAGGACTTTTGAAAAATTACTTTTGACTTGAAATAAAAAAAAGTAGAACTTTAACTTTCCAATCAAAAGAGCTTCCTCCAAACTTTTTACATCGAGAAGGGGGGGGGGGGGGGAAAAATGCATTGCCGTTCATATATGAGACAAATTCTGCTCTTTTTAGGATTTAATGTAGTTCTTTACTTTCATAATAACGGTGTAGACCAGATATATTCTAGAAAACATTTTTCAACTCAACAAAATTAACTGAACGAAATGGAATTAGCGGAATTACATCTATGACACATGAAACATTACAAAACGAACTTGATTCAGCATAGAATACCAAGTGTAATTAGTCTATTTACAAAAACTATTTCAAGTTGTTTCATAATGCCTAGAGGACAAATGAACAACCTAGACCATTAATCTTCCTAGACCAGAACATCAGAACAACCTAGACCATCAACCTAGACCATGTATTTTATCGGTCAAATTATCAGCTCAGTAGTTCTCTAAATACCAGAATTCTGCATACACCAACATTAAGATCCTATTTTAATCCTTTTGCTAAGTGTCATTTGACATGGAATACCCTTCCCGATTCGGCTCGAGAATGCTACTCGTTTGGCACCTTCAAAAGACTAGTAAAAATAAAAATTGTTTTCCTGTGATTAATTTTTCCTTAATTTTTCTTGAAAATTTTTTTGATTTTTTCTGAATAAACATTATTTTATAGTTTTTATTTATTTATATTTTTTTCTTCTCCTTTTTGCTCTCCTTTCTGTGACAGTAAGTGTTTTTTTTTGTGTCTTATGCGCAGCCTTTCTCGTGCCTTACTTTTGTGTTTTGAATGGTCGGCAATAGTTTTTCAATTGATTGATTTTCGTTTTTTTTTCGTTTTTATTTTGTATAATCTGATTTTGACCAGTGGACTGTATGTGGGTGTGAAGATCAACTTTTTGATTTGTGAATAATATGTAGAGAAATGAATTATGTTATGCTTTATTGGTGAATGAGTTTTTTTATTACTATATATATGTACTTTTTTTCTCAGTAAGTAATTGGCTATTGTTCTCTGAGTTTGTGATCCGTATATACTCCCCTGATTAAAGGCCAAGCAGCCTTTTGGGGGACAAGCACAGTGTATTATTGCTTGCATATTGATAATGAATAAAATTTTATCTATCTTAAACATGACAAGACCAATCCGAGTAGCTAAGGTAAAGGGTATTGAAAATATGTCGAAAGTAATAATAAACGATAATGAAGAACAAATATATACAGTCAGAATACTTCCGTCAGCGGCAATTACAACGAGTCAAAAACAAAAGTGAAGAACAAAGAAACATACAGTTGGAAGATAAGCGGCAACAAGAATTAAAACTACTGAAAAGCAAAAGTAAAGAACAAAGAAATTTAAGTTTAAAAGATACACCACAGAGAAAACAAGGAAATATACGGTTGAAAGATAAGCGACAGTGAGAGTTACAAGCAATCACGGAAAAGCGGGTATGTCACGAGAACGAAAAAGGAGTTAAAAACAGAATTGTGCTATGGTGACGCCATGACACTAAGAAGAGGCCCAAATTGTCTGCAGTTACAAGGTAAGTAATAATAAGAATCAATATATACAAGCCTGTCGCTTAGCCATGCCGGGATCTGGCCGAAAACCGGCCATATAGTTTTTGTCTTCTTAAAAACTGGAAAATTAATATTTTTGACCACAAGAACGATCTAAGTAGGTCACAACTTAAGGAAAGAATTCGTATTTCTCCCAGGATGACTGTATTGAACCTGTGGTGACGTCATGACATAATATAAAGGCCGAAATTGTCTGCAGTTAGAAGACAAGCGACAATAAAAATCCATTTATTGGAGACTTGCCACGTGCCGAGTGCTGCGGCCTGGCGGCCAAGCCGCTGGTGTCCTGGAACTATATAAGAATAAATTTTAATTTCTACCTCTCCCTGCTTACTTAAAAATATTTCTATAAATTACCTGAGGTCGATATGATAGTTAGATTGTTTCTGCATTGCAGTGCATCCTTTGAGCGCAACCTTCCCCAATCACAAAAAGCACAGAACCATACGGTAGAGTTTTCAAGCTCTCGTCCTCAAAGATGTTCCAATTGGGGTTTTATTTATTTCCACTTTCTGTGTTGTCTGTTTTTCTCTTCTTTTTTTATCTGGTTTGTTTTGTACAGACCTATGGTCAGAAAGTGTGACGAAATATTTGATTCCATGATTTTTTTTTTTTTCAAATTTTGTAACTGAAAAAGACATGCTAAATTTCATTTAAAAGGCGGATATCTGGTTAATTTGCTACCCCACGACCCATCTCTTCTACATTTGGAAATGTCCATTTTGTACTTTCTCTTTGGCTGCTCAATTTCACATGTGCAGGAACTTTCCTTGGTGGGGAAATCATCTGAGAAGAGGGGGGAATTTTTATGAGGGAAATATCCTTGAGGAGAGATTATACAAGGTGAAAATTCTGAGGGGGAGTTGAAGAAATTCTTAGCACTCTTAATGCTTAGAATGACACAAATCTGGCATAAACTTTCCCTTTGTGACCTACCTACTTTGCTGGAAAAGTAATTTTATTTTAACTCTATTCTAAATCTTCTCTTTATTGGAAAAAATGAATTAAAAGTAATACAATGATAAAGGAGGTTATAATTATCTATAAATTATTTCTTTAGATCCTTTCCCAGTCCATTCGGGGATAACATACACTTTGTTTGGTCTTTGCAGGGATAGCTAAAAGCAAACTCTTTGGATAGATATTTGGAGGGTAAGAGGAAAAATATTTGCATGCGTAAATGGAATTTACAGTTTTAACTGATTCTCATCCGTTGAATGGAAATTTGACCAGCACCAAACCATAATATATAGTCAAATATTATACGTTCTCTCCAACTGAAATAAGAATTTTGTTAGTTATTTGTTTTCACAAATTTGGAAAAAATTAGTCATCGAAGCTGGATATCGTCCAATTTGGGACATAACTGTCACCACTGAGCAGTCATAAAACGAAGCAAGTCTCGTGTCTTATTTGGTTCTTCAGTAAGTTAACATGGGTAAGATAGTTGGAGCATCGGGTTCTTGGTATTTTTTCTGTTAATATTTTCCACTGAACATTATCGATACCTGGATGTGGGCAAAAATTAAAATTCAAACAAATAAAAAAATAGGTCATAGCCCATGAGAAATTTAACTTAGGTTTCTTATCGCTAAGCCTGACGAGTTTTAGAAATAAAAGTTCAGTAAAGAAATTGACCTTACAATAGCGGTTTACAGCCATTTATGAGCCATACCCCACCTGGGCATATCTTAAATTTTTGATGCCCCCCTCGTGATATTTATAAATTATTCTTCAAAACTTACACCTGAAAGAAGCTTAAAATGCCATTAAGTTGGTATCTAATTAAAATATTTGTTAAGTCATTTATAGAAAATATTCGTTAAATAGTCGTTCCCTGTAAAATCAAGCATGCTAACTCCAAATCTTAATTCAAATTTTAAGTTTTTCGTATCCTAATGCCATTTTTACCCTAAAAGGTTGGGGGAATGGGTTACAACTCAAATTGAGAGGTTGTTGGACCATTTGGTCGTTTTCTCTGAAATGAATGGCGGTAAATTCAAAAATAAAATTAAAAAACTTAATTTTACGTAGTCCAGAACCACAGATTACCTAAAAGGGTTACGAAAGTTGACCAACATGAACTAGTTGTTCTAGTCATTTGTCGGTCGATTCACTTTTTCCTATCAAGCTAGGAATTGTGTTTTAGAATATGAGTCTCGAACAAATTAATTTCAAACCAGTATTCCAGACTCTTCCTCCCCCTACAGTTTGTGGTTTCCATTCTTTAGCGTTATTTATTAGGTGATCTAATCAGTAGAGCGATCTACAATATATTTGCTGGATTTGCACTCATTTTGTACTTGTACTAATACATCCATACTAGTATCCTAGTTTTACATACTTCCTTATGGCTGACTCGGCACTTTTGGAAATCATAACAATGGGCTTAGTGTATTTCAAGGCAAAGCTGTCTCTCGTGTTGTGCGAAGCCATGATCTATTGAATGTAGCCTTTTATGCTAACCTTTTATCATCAGAAGTCAATAGCAAAGCGTTTGCTATCAATGAAATGATACCAGAACCCCTTGAAAAGGTAAAAGAAGCACACGAGTCGCTCCTTGAAGGAGATACCATCGACGAATTGAAGGTGTCGGAAGCAGCAGAGCTTATCCGTAAACTGTCCCTAACTGTCCTCGATGTACTCCGAGTGTGCATCGGGCTACGATGCAACCAAAATACGTAGTGCATAACAACGTGTACATAACTAAGCGTACATTACTACGATGTAGGGGTTCGATGTACTCCAAGTGTGATGTTAAAAAGTTTGAATATATATTAAAAAATCACAATAAAAAAAAATATTTTCGTCTGCTATATAATGTAGCCTTAGGACGTATGGATATCATTGTTATATCATAATGGAATTGGTGGCTTTGGTTAAAAATGCTCCTTTTATTTCTATTTTAGAGAAGATTTTCATCTACAGACTTTTGGTTTAGCTATGGACAGAAGCGGTCAGAGGCTTAAGTAACCAAGGATCATGCCACGGGCCCGAATTTTTTTGGTCCAAAAATTTAATTTTTAAAATATTATTTTACAAAAAAACACAATTTTCATAATTAGCAGTGAAATAAATACAAGTATACCGCATGGAAGATTGAAAAAGTTGACAAGTGGACGAGCTTCCCTGTGCATTCGCGCCCGTATGTGCTGATATGTGTAAATATAATCGAACCTCGCCTGTCTCGAGCCTATACTATGCACGTGTTCACAAATACAAGCGTATCTATTTAAAATAAACTTGTTCTGAACGTTTTGCATCTTATTTGAGTTGTAATTGAAAATTATGCAATCAAGAATTAAGTGCCAAGACTTAATTGCAAATATATTGTTTACATTCATATTTAAGACTTTCTAGAATTCTTAAAGTAAATGTAAGTCTTAAAAAAGTATTACATTATTTAATTATAATAAAATGTTATTGAAAATACCATAAATTCAGACTCTGTTTGTGACATTGAGCAGAAATAACTTTTCTTTGGGCGTGGTCTTTAAATGAGTTCATTTAAACCATTAAGTGGTAGGGAAAAAGCAAACGAAAAACAGATCAAGATAGCAAAGTGGCAAAACAATTAAATGATTCCAGGGCAAGTTTTTAGCTGTAGATTGGGATTTGATCGATAAGGCCTAAATTTTCATTCCAAGGACCATTCCTTATAACCGGTGCTTTTCCGCTTAAATGTCGTATCTCTGATATTTATGATTTTTTTTTTAATTTCTACAAACTATTTGAAAGTTTGCTTTCAAAGGGAGGATTAGGAGGGCGATGTCGCTATTTACTCAGAGATGTTTTTTTTACTTTTAGAAAGCGCTTATTAATTAAACGGCCCTTGTGTTTCAGGAGTCGTCCTTAAAGAATTAGGACAAAAATTCGAACTTTTGCGTAAGGAGTGAGGTATTGATGAAGAGACGACCCTCCTCATACACTTAATTATTTCTCCTTATTTTAAGTGTTGATGTTACTCATTATTTTCAGCTGAAAATATATTTTTTTATTTAATTTCCTATTCCCTCTAAAGTGTCAGAAAATTTAGCTCTCCCTCCATGGAAAATTCCCTCCCCTCCCCAACAAAAAAAAATTCCATGGTAAATTCTTCCCACGTAAAATTCACCCCCTTACCAAGAGAATTCCCCCTTGGCAGTTCCATTTTAGCTGAAAATACCCTTCGGAAAATTTCTTGCGGACAATTCCGGGTTGAAATTTTTTCTTATGACACATTCATGTTAAAGAGGCTTTAGTTCCTGATTGTTTTTACAATCACGCCGTAAATCTCCTCCTTCGTGATAAACTTTCAACGCGAAATGCCTCGCCACCTAGTAGAAAGTTGCAGCCAATGAAAATTGCCTTTAGAGAAATTATCATGTTGAAAACTACCCCATAGTGAATTCATCCCCTCCCCCCTACAGAAAAATACTCTTGGCTATGTAGATCCAGCAAAAATACCCCCCCCCCCTCCCTACCTCCGGACAATACTTCTTAACATCTCCACATACAGAATCGAGTCAGAAAAGAGAAAGTTAGACAAATAAAAAGTATATCGTATATAGGAATTCTGGCAAACTCCCCAAGTGTGAAGTTCCCCCTGGAAAGTTCACCCCCCAAGAAATTCCCTCCCCACGAAAAATACTCCCCTGGAAAATACCCTAGCGGAATACAAAAAAGAAATTAACAAGCATCGATGACCTTTCTTCTAGCAAGAAATATAAAATTCCTCATTTTTGGAGATGTGAGTTTGAAACTTCTACAATAGGGTTCATAAATATGCTGAATCTGATGGTGTGATTTTCATTAAGATTCCTTTATGTTTAGGGGATATTTGCACCCATTTTTTGAAAATCAGGAAAATTTTCTCGCCTTTTGTTCACATTTCAACTATTTACTTTCATTATTCCCTTTTATGCTTTGATTCTAGAAAGATTCTAGAAAGTACTTTGCCTAGAACTGCTCATAACACAATCATACTTAAGAGTCTGACAACTAGAAATCGGATATCTCAAAAGAGACTGAATTCCCGCAAGAGTCAGATAAGTTGAACTCAGAAGATAAAATTATAAAGAGCTTGGAACAATTATATTTCAAGATATATTAGTACTATGCCATAGAATTGATCGAAATACAATCAGACTCAAAATTTCAATGTACTATCCCTGGGTCAATTTTATGCTCATGAAATCTGAAAGACATACCAGAAGAGTCTGATAATTTGTAATGAGAACTAAGTGGTTTGTACCATTATATTCCGAAACGTTGTTAATATTGGATTTGTTTTTCTTTTTTTTTCGAAACTGTAAACTGAAGCTATCCTAAACAGTGAAAAATAAGCAGAGTATACATTCTATGCATCTTTTACCCATTTTAGACATTAAGATTGTTTTTTTCTGCATTTCTAATAAGGACACGAGCCTCAAAAGTTAAAATAGGAGACTTGGAGTTTTATTCCATTTGAAATGCACGGACTTGAATGTTAATTTTCAGGAAATTAGAAACAAAATTACAAGCTGCCAAGACAGTGATTTGGCGTTACAGATAATGTATCCTGGCTTTTCTAGACCAAATTAGAGAATATAGATGGCGTTAAAATATATAATAATTTATCCAATGCAAATTGCAAACTTTAGTGTAAGTAAATTTAGCGTAAGTAAATAGCATTTTGCTGCAAAATAATAAATTAGCAACAAAAAAAAACCAATAAAATTCCAAAAAAATAATTAAAGTACAATTAGAGGATGATAATCACAGAAATTTTTACGGATTTGCCACCAGTATGCTTTGATTTCAATACAAACAATGCAGCGGCGTCATATAAGGCTTGAAACAGTAGCTTTTGTTTCTTTATGATGGATATTACAAAATATAGAAATATATAGCAAGAGTTTGCAACAAGGCTGGGGATCACAACAGAGCTGATTCAGGCTTTTCAAACCAACAAGCATTTCATTTCATTCCTTTAGGACTTGTGTGACATTAAATCAAAGAAAGTGCAATGAATTAGCCAAAAACTAATGGCATATTCATCCGTCTCATTCTTTCTGTAAGTCGGGAAAAGGCTCTTATAAATAATATTGTCAGTATTTTTAAAACCAAAAAAGAAGCAGAGTTGAAGTTTAAAATGAACGAAACTTTTGTTTATTTAAAATTTATGTGGTTTATCCAGCATTTTTTTTAAAAGAAACTGTTGAAAATAAACTGGATCGTGAAACTATACTTTCTTAATATTTTTTAGAAAGTTGAAATAGTATTCGAAAATTAATTACTTTCATGTCAATAAATGACGACTGACAGCTCTTATCTTTTTTCTTTTCTAAGCACCCTTTTTGTGTTTTCTGTTTTTTTTGTTTTTTTGTCGGTTTTTGTGCAGGGCTGCGAGCTATTCTCACGATAAAAAATAAAATGACGAAATGAAGCTTGGCAAAATGAAATCCCTTAGTAAGGCAATCCCTTAGAAAAGAGTAATAAGTCCCTTGTAGGAACAAAACTAACCCACTGACCACGAAAATATCTTGTAATTTGGGCTCCTTTTCAAACGACTCCTTGTTTAAAAAAAAACCCTGTGTATCCCAACCCATTTACCGGAACCATCTCTTTTAAGTCAATCTCCATTTAACATAACCCCCATTTAGCTAAGCCTTCAAATAACTAAACCTTGATTCAGCTCAAACCCATTGCAATTAACATTTGCTGAACTTGAGTTAGGCTGAGTTACCTAAACTGGGACTCAGTTAAATGGGGATTAATTTAAGGTCCAGTTAAGCAGGATTTGGATTAGATTTGGCTTGTGTTGCACGGGGATCCTGTTGCATAGGAGTTGAGTTAAATAATTTGGGTTGAAACGAACTGAGTCAAACACACACTGAATGGAGCTCCTTAGAGTGATGCTTGACTAAATGACCTGAAAATTAAAAGTCAAGTTCACTCTTAATTTTCTGATTTTTAGTGCCACCTATACAGAATTAAATTTATCAGTTTTTCATAAAAAAGGAAGATAAAGCATTTGGATTTCTATATCTAGGAAAATAAATGCCTTGTTTGTCCAATCTCAAAGTAGGTCTAAAAGCCCATTTTTTTTTTCAATGGCCAAACTATAATGTTCCTAATGGAACGTAATTCTTGATAAAGTTCTAGGCTAGCATACATAAAGAGATGTTAAACAGTTTATAAAGCAGACTAAGCTTCACCTATCTGGTAGGACTCAAGATTAAGGGGTCTTTGTCATTTGATATTAGGCAAATGAATCTAAGCCAAGAATATACCCTGGGAAGGTATCATTAAGCTGTTGAATAAAACCTATTTTTTATTTCTAGGGTTTCAAAGATTAAATAGCCTAAGCCACATGTCAATGATGCCTAGCCTACCTGAATTTTGAAAAAAAAACATTTTGTCTTATTTCTTTTCTGATTTAATCTTGTTAAATTATCTGATTAACTGAAAATCAAAATGGGTAAGAATAGTCCTAGCTAGCCTAACTATAGCATAGCCTAAACCTAATTGAAATTTGATCCTGAAGTCAAATTTAACATTCATTAAAATTTCAAATGGAACACCCTCCTTCCCTAATGGTTAAATATAGGCTATTGCCCAAATTGAATCCTAAATATGCATGGAATCTTCAGTTCTTTTGGTAAATTGTTAACCAATTTAAAGTGAAGTATAGAAAATTCAATGCACAAATCAGCTATTTCTCATTTTGGTAGAGTTTTTTCCCTTACAAGGGATGTTTTTCTAAATAAAAAAGGTATAAATGTCTGACCACACCAGGTCACAAGGAGACAGGCTAAGAAAACAATTCTTACTTCATTATATGCAAAATTATTGGTAAATTTGCAGGTGGCATAATAATTTAGCTAGGATGAAAGTGAAAATATCATTTGATGCCTTTTTTTATGCTCTTTCATAATACAATAATCTCTTCTGTTGCAAATTGCATCTTGAGCCCTTAAAGGGGCCCCAAAGGTATTTCATTTTGTAACCACACAAAGAAGTTATCAACACAAGTTTAGTTATTGAAAAGTGGTTAAAAACATATCACTAGTTTATAAATAAGGTGTTCAAGAGTAATATATTCCAAAAACACTTATTTATAACAATTCAAACCTGATTTAAAAGACAACTTAATTCAAACCATTTCAGGTTTTTCAAATGTGATTGACTAAAGTAGCGGTAAATTTTGCAATTCAAAACTTTGCTGTCAACAATTCAGGGTATATATTTGCACATATATATTTTCGACATCTACAGGTTCCTGCAACCTTAGTCGCTAGAAGATGCGATTTAAGGTAATTTAAGGTATATATTTGCACATTTGGGGGGGGAGGGTATAAAGTTCAAGGTAAATTTGCAGTGGGCCATATACTTTAGCTAGGATGAAAGTGAAAACATCATTTGATGCTTTTTTATGCTCCTTTATAATTCATATAAAATACCTTTTGGCCCCTTAAGGGCTCAAGATGTAATTTGCAAAAGAAGCAATATTGTATTATGAAAAAGCATAAAAAAGGCATCAAATGACATTTTCACTTTCATCCTAGCTAAATTGTTGTGCCACCTGCAAATTTACCAAATTATCCTTGTTAACATATTTTCCAGGGGAGCACCTTTATTCCCACTATTTTCCTTGTTTTTCCAATTTCCCAATTACATATTTCATTTTATGTCTATTCTCCAAGTTTTGAATATTTTTTGTAAAACAAACACCCAAGAGCCATCTAGCTAAACCAGTCTAACCTAACTTAAACAAAATTTTATCTATATTTGCCTATTTGTATCTTTTTGGTAGATGACAGTGATGGTGTTTAACTTTCATATATAGACTCATTGAAAACAAGTAAATGCAGTCAGATTTGTCTATTTTGCACAATTTTATAAAAAAAAAATGGTGCTTATTTAATAGCCAGTAAACACGCAAGACAACCACTCAAGAATGGCAAAGATCAAATAGGTGTTAAACAGTAATTCTTATGAGATGTTAAATAAACTAGACCCCAAAGCCAAGCCAAAATAAAAATTGGCAGTTTCACATACAATTATGCTGGCAGCAGCATGCTGTCAATTGATTGGTGTTTGTTCTATTTTTATATTTTCTTTGGCTGCTTTTAAAAAGTTTGGAAAACTTAATTGGTATAATTTTTTATCAGAATTTGGTCCACAATTTGTTTTTAGCTTCATTGCTATGACCAAACCTTGGATAAAATAAGGACAATATATCAATCTTAACTTCTGAAAACATTCTTTTAATCCAAATGTTTGACAGCAGGACCTTAAACTGCCTTACAATTGAATGAATCTGACAAAATAAGTAATTTAAAATTTAATCAAATTAAGCTTTAAATCTTGAATTAAACAAATTTACTTGCACCATAAATCTATGGCTAATTTATGGAACATCAAAGGAATCTGATTGGATAAAATAAGGACAATATATCAATCTTAACTTCTGAAAACATTCTTTTAATCCAAATGTTTGACAGCAGGACCTTAAACTGCCTTACAATTGAATGAATCTGACAAAATAAGTAATTTAAAATTTAATCAAATTAAGCTTTAAATCTTGAATTAAACAAATTTACTTGCACCATAAATCTATGGCTAATTTATGGAACATCAAAGGAATCTGATGTGTATATCCTACTTTATGTTTGAATTTCTTGGTCTTGCAACCTACATTCCACTTCTTTGACTACCCTACCACTCAACCCCTCACTTTCTCTGCTGCAGAAGCTATTATTTCTCATTGCTTCAAGATTGAATCCTATCAAGTGTTAAAATAAAAGTTTCAAAATTAAATATTTTAACCAACTCCTTTAGAATGAAAGAGCTTATTTTTTTCCTTTCCATCTCATCAGTTGAGGTACTGTGGTTGTACTTGAACATGGTGTGTAAGCGTATCAAATAATCAATGTTATACTCTAGCATATAGGATTTAATATTTGATTATTTTTTCCTTTTTACATAGCCAATTTCAGAAAGTTAGCATGTTGTTTTTTAAGAACAGTTTGTTCCCAGGTGTAAGAAGCAAGATTTTGTAAAGAAAAGTTCATATATAAAAAGAGGCAACATCTTATAAAGAAAGTTGTTCTTGATAATTATGTTATTGAATATATTATTAATATATCATTAAATTTTTAATTCTGGTTTCAAATTTTAGAATTTAATTTGAATTAAGTTTTAAATTCTCTAGTTTGTCAATTCTCAGGCAGCTTAAGGAGCCAGAATTAAAAATTCAAAAAAATTAGCTAGAAATAAACTCTAGTACTTTAAATTAGCGCTGAATTTTGTAATTCAAAACTTTGCCATCAACAATTCACGGTAAATCCAATTCAGGGTATATATTTACACATTAGGGGGGTGGGGTGTAAAGTTCAAGGCAAATTTGCAGTGGGCCATACAATTTAGCTAGGATGAAAATAAAAACATCATTTGATGCATTTTTATGCTCCTTTATAATTCATATAAAATACCTTTGGGGCCCCTTTAAGGGCTCAAGATGCAATTTGCAAAAGAAGCAATTATTGTATTATGAAAAAAGCATTAAAAAAGGTATCAAATGACATTTTTACTTTCATCATTGCTAAATTGTTATGCCACCTGCAAATTTACCAATTTATGCTAGTTAACATATTTTCCAGGGAAGCACCTTTATTCTCTCTATTTTCCTTGATTTTCTAATTTTTCAATTACATTTTTCATTTTATGTCTATTCTCCAAGTTTTGAATATTGTTTTGTAAAACAAACAGCCATCTAGCTACTCCAATCTAACCTAACTGAAACAAAATTTATCAATATTTGTCTATTTGTATCTTTTTGGTAGATGACAGTGATGGTGTTTAGCTTTCATATATATACTCATTGAAAACAAGTAAATGCAGTCAGATTTGTTTATTTTGCACGATATTGAAAAAAATGGTGCTTATTTAGTAGCCAGTAAACACGCAAGACAGCCACTCAAGAAAAGCAAAGATCAAATAGGTATTACCCAGTAATTCCTATGAGATGTTAAATAAACTAGACCCCAAAGCCAAGCCAAAATAAAAATAATGCAGTTTCAGATACAATTATGCTGGCAGCAGCATGCTGTCAATTGAATGGTGTTTGTTCTATTTTTATAGTTTTTTTGGCTACTTTTAAAAAGTTTAGGAAACTTAATTGGTATTATTTTTATCAGAATTTGGTCCACAATTTGTTTTTAGCTTCATTGCCATGACCAAACCTTGGATAAAATAAGGACAATATATCAATCTTAACTTCTCAAAACATTCTTATAATCCAAATGTTTGACTGCAGTACCTTAAACTGTCTTATAATTGAATGAATCTGACAAAATAAGTAATTTAAAATTTAATCAAATTAAGCTTTAAATCTTGAATTAAACAAATTTACTTGCACCATAATTTCATGGCTAATTTATGAAACATCAAAGGATTCTGATGTGTATATCCTACTTTATGTTTGAATTTCTTGGTCTTGCAACCTACATTCCACTTCTTTGACTACCCTACCACTCAACCCCTCACTTTCTCTGCTGCAGAAGCTATTATTTCTCAATGCTTCAAGATTGAATCCTGTCAAGTGATAAAATAGAAGTTTCAAAATTAAATAGTTTAACCAACTCCTTTGAGAATGAAAGAGCTTATTTTTTTGTCCTTCCCATCTTAGAAGCTTAGGTACTTTGGTTGTGGATGTACTTGAACACGGTGGGTAAGCATGTCAAATAATCAAAGTTATACTTTAGCATGTAGGATTTAATATTTTTTTTTTTTTTTTTATATAGCTAATTTCAGAAAGTTAGCATGTTGTTTTTTAAGAACAGTTTGTTCCCAGGTGTAAGAAGCAACATTTTGTAAAGAAAAGCTCATATATAAAAAGAGGTAACATCTTATAAAGAAAGTCATTCTAGATAATTATATTATTGAATATATTATTAATATATCATTAAATTTTTAATTCTGGTTTTAAATTTCAGAATTTAATTTGAATTAAGTTTTAAATTCTCTAGTTTGTCAATTCTCAGGCAGCTTAAGGAGCCAGAATTAAAAATTAAAAAAAATTAGCTAGAAATAAACTCTAGCACTTTAAATTAGCGCTGAATTTTGTAATTCAAAACTTTGCCATCAACAATTCACGGTAAATCCAATTCAGGGTATATATTTAAACATTAGGGGGGTGGGGTGTAAAGTTCAAGGTAAATTTGCAGTGGGCCATACAATTTAGCTAGGATGAAAATGAAAACATCATTGATGCTTTTTTATGCTCCTTTATAATTCATATAAAATACCTTTGGGGCCCCTTTAAGGGCTCAAGATGCAATTTGCAAAAGAAGCAATTATTGTATTATGAAAAAGCATTAAAAAAGGTATCAAATGACATTTTCACTTTCATCGTAGCTAAATTGTTATGCCACCTGCAAATTTACCAATTTATGCTAGTTAACATATTTTCCAGGGAAGCACCTTTATTCTCTCTATTTTCCTTGCTTTTCTAATTTTTCAATTACATTTTTCATTTTATGTCTATTCTCCAAGTTTTGAATATTGTTTTGTAAAACAAACAGCCATCTAGCTACTCCAATCTAACCTAACTGAAACAAAATTTATCAATATTTGTCTATTTGTATCTTTTTGGTAGATGACAGTGATGGTGTTTAGCTTTCATATATATACTCATTGAAAACAAGTAAATGCAGTCAGATTTGTTTATTTTGCACGATATTGAAAAAAAATGGTGCTTATTTAGTAGCCAGTAAACACGCAAGACAGCCACTCAAGAAAAGCAAAGATCAAATAGGTATTACCCAGTAATTCCTTCGAGATGTTAAATAAACTATACCCCAAAGCCAAGCCAAAATAAAAATAATGCAGTTTCAGATACAATTATGCTGGCAGCAGCATGCTGTCAATTGAATGGTGTTTGTTCTATTTTTATAGTTTTTTGGCTACTTTTAAAAAGTTTAGGAAACTTAATTGATATTATTTTTATCAGAATTTGGTCCACAATTTGTTTTTAGCTTCATTACCATGACCAAACCTTGGATAAAATAAGGACAATATATCAATCTTAACTTCTCAAAACATTCTTTTAATCCAAATGTTTGACTGCAGTACCTTAAACTGTCTTATAATCGAATGAATCTGACAAAATAAGTAATTTAAAATTTAATCAAATTAAGCTTTAAATCTTGAATTAAACAAATTTACTTGCACCATAATTTCATGGCTAATTTATGAAACATCAAAGGATTCTGATGTGTATATCCTACTTTATTTTTGAATTTCTTGGTCTTGCAACCTGCATTCCACTTCTTTGACTACCCTACCCCTCAACCCCTCACTGTCTCTGCTGCAGAAGCTATTATTTCTCAATGCTTCAAAATTGAATCCTGTCAAGTGATAAAATAGAAGTTTCAAAATTAAATAGTTTAACCAACTCCTTTGAGAATGAAAGAGCTTATTTTTTTGTCCTTCCCATCTTAGAAGTTTAGGTACTTTGGTTGTGGATGTACTTGAACACGGTGGGTAAGCATATCAAATAATCAAAGTTATACTTTAGCATGTAGGATTTAATATTTTTTTTTTTATTTTTATATAGCCAATTTCAGAAAGTTAGCATGTTGTTTTTTAAGAACAGTTTGTTCCCAGGTGTAAGAAGCAACATTTTGTAAAGAAAAGCTCATATATAAAAAGAGGTAACATCTTATAAAGAAAGTCATTCTAGATAATTATATTATTGAATATATTATTAATATATCATTAAATTTTTAATTCTGGTTTTAAATTTCAGAATTTAATTTGAATTAAGTTTTAAATTCTCTAGTTTGTCAATTCTCAGGCAGCTTAAGGAGCCAGAATTAAAAATTCAAAAAAATTAGCTAGAAATAAACTCTAGCACTTTAAATTAGCGCTGAATTTTGTAATTCAAAACTTTGCCATCAACAATTCACGGTAAATCCAGTTCAGGGTATATATTTACACATTAGGGGGGTGGGGTGTAAAGTTCAAGGTAAATTTGCAGTGGGCCATACAATTTAGCTAGGATGAAAATGAAAACATCATTTGATGCTTTTTTATGCTCCTTTATAATTCATATAAAATACCTTTGGGGCCCCTTTAAGGGCTCAAGATGCAATTTGCAAAAGAAGCAATTATTGTATTATGAAAAAGCATTAAAAAAGGTATCAAATGACATTTTCACTTTCATCGTAGCTAAATTGTTATGCCACCTGCAAATTTACCAATTTATGCTAGTTAACATATTTTCCAGGGAAGCACCTTTATTCTCTCTATTTTCCTTGCTTTTCTAATTTTTCAATTACATTTTTCATTTTATGTCTATTCTCCAAGTTTTGAATATTGTTTTGTAAAACAAACAGCCATCTAGCTACTCCAATCTAACCTAACTGAAACAAAATTTATCAATATTTGTCTATTTGTATCTTTTTGGTAGATGACAGTGATGGTGTTTAGCTTTCATATATATACTCATTGAAAACAAGTAAATGCAGTCAGATTTGTTTATTTTGCACGATATTGAAAAAAAATGGTGCTTATTTAGTAGCCAGTAAACACGCAAGACAGCCACTCAAGAAAAGCAAAGATCAAATAGGTATTACCCAGTAATTCCTATGAGATGTTAAATAAACTATACCCCAAAGCCAAGCCAAAATAAAAATAATGCAGTTTCAGATACAATTATGCTGGCAGCAGCATGCTGTCAATTGAATGGTGTTTGTTCTATTTTTATAGTTTTTTTGGCTACTTTTAAAAAGTTTAGGAAACTTAATTGGTATTATTTTTATCAGAATTTAGTCCACAATTTGTTTTTAGCTTCATTACCATGACCAAACCTTGGATAAAATAAGGACAATATATCAATCTTAACTTCTCAAAACATTCTTTTAATCCAAATGTTTGACTGCAGTACCTTAAACTGTCTTATAATTGAATGAATCTGACAAAATAAGTAATTTAAAATTTAATCAAATTAAGCTTTAAATCTTGAATTAAACAAATTTACTTGCACCATAATTTCATGGCTAATTTATGAAACATCGAAGGATTCTGATGTGTATATCCTACTTTATGTTTGAATTTCTTGGTCTTGCAACCTGCATTCCACTTCTTTGACTACCCTACCCCTCAACCCCTCACTGTCTCTGCTGCAGAAGCTATTATTTCTCAATGCTTCAAGATTGAATCCTGTCAAGTGATAAAATAGAAGTTTCAAAATTAAATAGTTTAACCAACTCCTTTGAGAATGAAAGAGCTTATTTTTTTGTCCTTCCCATCTTAGAAGTTTAGGTACTTTGGTTGTGGATGTACTTGAAACACGGTGGGTAAGCATATCAAATAATCAAAGTTACACTTTAGCATGTAGGATTTAATATTTTTTTTTATTTTTATTTTTATATAGCCAATTTCAGAAAGTTAGCATGTTGTTTTTTAAGAACAGTTTGTTCCCAGGTGTAAGAAGCAACATTTTGTAAATAAAAGCTCATATATAAAAAGAGGTAACATCTTATAAAGAAAGTCATTCTAGATAATTATATTATTGAATATATTATTAATATATCATTAAATTTTTAATTCTGGTTTTAAATTTCAGAATTTAATTTGAATTAAGTTTTAAATTCTCTAGTTTGTCAATTCTCAGGCAGCTTAAGGAGCCAGAATTAAAAATTCAAAAATATTAGCTAGAAATAAACTCTAGCACTTTCTTTAAAGCTTTGACAAGCTTCTAGTTATTGTGTATAAAAATAAGCTTGTTTACACAGTGTGGAGCCAACATAGAACGCATAGCAGTGACAATTAGTCCTACACCACTGAAAACCCTTTCTGCTGCAGTAATTGTTGCCAGCAGTGATATAACTTTTCTCGCCAAAGCTGCAATTCATGACAGCTGAAAGGAATATATTTTTCAGAAGGCAATGGTTTGATTGATTGCATCAACTAGAACAGGATGATCGCCTGGCATAGGCTAACAAGGCCAGATACAAATTGACTTGATGCCAACTCACATCTTTTTTATCCTGTTCTTCATCATTGCTCTCACTCATTTATCTGAAAAAGCAGCCTCCTTTTTTGTGTATGATCATGAGGAGATTTAGAGTTTCTGCTCTTCTGAGAAACACCATTAGTCATATTCACACAACTGATTGGGGCAGCTGATCCACCAAAAGCACCAGAGATTACAGCCTCCCCTTCAAGATTTTCAAGGGCCATCTCTTCTTTGTACAAAATAATTTCTACTGTATTAAAATGCTCACTACAAGTTGACCTGGAGGAGCATGGAGTGTTGATTGGACAAATTCCGTTCACATGAGATGTGATAAAGTACCCTATGTTGGTCTGTAGCACGAGAGTCTTAACCATTTTGAAGAAGAATTCCCTTCTTTTCAGTGAACCATCAAGAAGGTTCAGATGGTCAACAGTTTCATTTATTTTGAATGTTTTGAAGTCCAAAAGTGCAGCTGACACCATGAGATGGGAAGCAAAAGTTAAACTTGTTTCTCATATTTTCTTTCAGAAGCAAATTGCAGCTACTATAATTAGGGTGCTCCTCAAGGTGACCTCTTAGGAGGCCCCAGCAGAGCAGAGCAATATTTAGGGTGAGAAAGAATTCTCTCTCAATGGCCTCAACTTTAGTAGAAAAATTTGACAGCAGAGAGCAAAGGTCACATATTAGTTCATATTCCTCATCATCTAGAGCAAGGTCAGGTTTCTCCAGGCATATTGCTGCTAGAGCAAGGTCATTCCGTTTTAAGGGCCTGTATTGTTCATATTTTGGTAACATAGGAGGCAGATGAGCAGCAACCTGCACAATTGCCAACTGAGAATCAGTATCAAGAACCTAATCTAAATTACAAAATTTCTAAGGAATCCATTTCTATTTAAATCTGAATTTTTTCAAGAAGTTTGTTAGGAAGACAAAGAATTTTTTCATATAAGGTTAGTTTTTCCACTTTGGACATGCTTCCATGTACATATGTAAAAATATTTTTCTAAGGCTTTTGTAAAATAGCTGCCTTTTTTGGATATTGTAAAGCATTTATAAATAAGGCATATTTGAGGAATATCATGGCTAGTCAAAAACTCATTTTAATTAAAAAATTTTACATTGTAGTAAAGAGGACAGAAACAAGTAAATGATAATCTAAAGTTCATAGTTGATGAGCAGATACTGAAATATTTTGAGAGGATCCAAAATTTTTGCTTGTAACAATAAATATTAAATTTTGCATTATATGTGCTTATCAATAGTCTCAGAAGATAATTTGGTGCTTCAATTTTCCAGCAGCACACCACTGCCAACCATATCAGCATTGGCGTGCTGAAGCCTTTTTGGCAGCAGTGCGCTGAAAGGTTTTTGGCAGTGTTCTGCCAGTTTTCAGTGCAGCTTTGGGGACTAGAATAAACAATGGATTTCTTACTCCGGGAACTATATTTAAACTTTAGTTTTTTGGGGTTTAAAGGGAAAAACGTACTTAGGTTAGGTTAGGTCATGTATTTAATATATGCTATGCTTTACCCCCACCCCCACTAATGTGTAAATTTGTTTCTAAACTATTATATTTTATCATACTTTGTTTTGTTTCATTAGCATTAACCAAACTTCACTTCTTGTGTGTTTACTGGCTACTAAATAAGTACTCAAAAAATTGTACAACAGTGAAAATAGTGACAATAAAGGTACTCCCCCTGGAAAATATGGTGACTAGGATTTTTTTTTTTGCATATTATGAAGTAAGAATTGTTTTCTTTACATGTCTCCTTATGACCTGGCATAATCTTATATTTATACCTGGTAAAATTCTAGTTTAACTACTTTTTGCTATCTTTGAAAGAGGTTTGGTTAGGAAAATGAACCTTTCAGCAATGAACCATGGCCAAAAACCTCCATTTTAACCCTCTTTTGGTTTCTTAGTCTCAGAAATTTGCCCACTTAACAGGTTACTTAACCTATTAATATTTAAACTAACTAACCAATTGAAATTTTGACAAAGCAGTATTTTACCTTCATTTTAAGTTGTCAGTTTCTTTTTCTCTGGTTTTAGTTATGAAAATGTAATTTTGTTATTTGAGTAGAAATTTAAGCTGTAGCAATTTTTTTTCTTTTCTAAATTTAGGAAATATATATGCAGATCTTTGAAACCCCATAAATTGCAACTGAGCAAATTTTTGAAGCTGAAAACGGTTTTCTTGTATTTCATTTAAGTAGAAGATCTGTTTTGCAAGGTTTCACTTTCATAACACAAACCAGCAATGGCTGTAAAGTAAAGTTGACAAAAATTGTTCAGCTATTAAAAATTTCACTGTGAATAAATAGGCTAGTGTATAGTGTATTTTTAGCCGTGACAAAAGAGGGGAAAAATCAATTTATTCACTTTTAGGGGTGAATTAATTTATTGTTTATGATTATATTAAGGAAGTTTTCAAAATACGCCTAGAGGATTACCTAAAAAATGATTGACCTAAAAAAAATGATAGTTAATTGCATTTTAAGCTTCCTTTAGCCAAAAACATGTAAAATTTTAAATAGTAAAATTGAAGTGTCACAAAGGGGCATCAGAAAAAAAAAGAAAATGCCTAGGTGGGGCACGGGGCACAGTTCAATAATGATATTTCTAAATTATAATAATATTATTTAATGTTAATAACATTAATACTTTATTGTATTAGCAGTACATAGTGTCTTATTATTAAAAATATTAAGATTAAAATATTTATAAAGTGTCTAAAAAACTATTAAAAAGTTAAAAATATGTTTAGATTATGATAAGGCCCTGAAAATCTTGACAAAACTACCCATGGAAAATTTATGACGATCTATGTATGTATTGAAGACTCTATTAAACAACGTTATTAGAATCGTTATTCTCAAATTGTATAAACTCAAATTCAAACAGTTTTATTTTCAAACACCTTACATTGTCATGCCAATCAGTGGCAGTTCTAGGCACTAAATGTATAAAAATCATAGCCATAACCATCTTCCTACAAATTTACATGTTGACTTGAAATACTACAAGCAGAGTCAAATTAAAACCTAAGACATTGAAATATCCAACTTTCTGTAAATGAAACGAAATAACAATATAAAGGAAATGAACTTGGTTATCAAACACCAAAATATTCAATGCCTTTAGACTCAGTGTTTGTAAAAAGTAACACATTATCAAAGTACTTTGTTCAAAGTAAAACACTAACGCTGAAATTAAGAAAATCAAATATATATTTGATATATTAATACAAAAAAAACAATATTTTTAATTTATTTTTAATACAAAAAAAAACAATATCTTTGACATCTTTATGCTCCATTACTATAAAAAATTAAACATTTTCAAAGTGACACCTAGATAAATACAATAACTCCTGGAAAAAATGATAATGAAACACAAAAACACACCTGTTCAGGGGGTAAATATTTCTGCCTAGCATTCCGTTCAGGGGAAACATTTCTGATTATAGTGGCTTCATATATCAGCTCATGGGTACTCTTGCAATGTAAGTAAAAGTCCACGGCATATATTTACCAAAATTGCCCCTTATTCAGTGGTTTTCCTTGTGTTTTCTGTAATTATATGAACTTTCCTGTCTACTAATAACTGCACTAATTACTAATAAACGAATACATATTTAAGATGACCATAAAAAGCTGATTCTTCGATTTGATGTTATCAACAGTTAGGCTCTTATACTTTTGTTATTGAGAAAGATTGTTATTAAATATACAATTCATTACTACAAAGAATTTGATCTTTTTTTTTACTCCAACCAAATCATGTAGAAAAAATGTTTTTGAAGAACTAGAAAGGGGTCACTCGGTCATAAATTAGGACTTATATTTTCCGTATTAAAGGTCAAAATGTATTAGCGGGCAGCCAACAATGGGGCAACACTCATTCTTTCCATATTTTCCCCCTATTCTGTTCTCTTCTTTTTGATTTCCTTATAATTACTTTATAGTTCCAAATTTCCAGGGGTCTTGCCCCCTTGCCACTCCTGCTGGTGCCCATGCATCCCTTGCTTTACAGAATGTTTCAGGTTGCAGCACCATGGATATCAAACTCTTAGGAATATATCTCACAGGTTACCTGAAGGGGAAATATTCTGAGCAAATTTCATTTTACACTATTTTCAATGCATAGTGACCCCCTCATATAAGGTCTGTGGATGACACCCCACGGCACTTCAAGGATAACATCCCTCCACAGCCCTCAGGGTAAGGGTTGTAAGTTTTGCCCTGAGGGTATATAAGGTTTTTTATAGATAGTGTTGTCATACAGAAATTCAAAAAGGGCTCATTCGATTGGAAATTGAAAGGGCTATTGCCCTTTTTAATAGTTAAAAGGGATTGGAGGGCAACCAAACCCCCTCTTACGCTCACCATTTTCCCAAACACATCCAATCAGTATTTTGAGATAGCCATTTTGTTCAACTTAGTTGAAAGTTCTGGAAAATAGGATGATATAGGAAAATAGGAAATAGGATGGAAAATAGGATGATTATAGGATGATAACTTCCTCAGAGCCCCCAGGGCTAGGGTTTTAAGTTATGCCCTGGTGGCATATAAAGTTTTATGGAAAGTATTGTCGCAGAAACTTCAAAAAAGGCTCATTTGATTGGGAATTGAAAGGGCTAGTGCCCTTTTTGATAGTCAAAAGTGACAGGGGTGCAACTAAACCCCCTCTAACGCCTGTCATTTCCCCAAAGACATGCAATCAAAATTTTGAGATATCCATATAGTTCAACGTAGTAGAAAGTTCTGGAAATTATGTCTTTGAGGATGACAAACTCCCCACACCCCTCAGAGTAAGGGTAGTAAGTTATGCCCTGGGGACATGAAAGGTTTTTATAAATAGCGCTGTTGTAGAAGCTTCAAAAAGGGCTCATTCAATTAGGAATTGAGAGGGCCAGTGCCCTTTTGAATAGTCGAAAGTGATTGGAGGGCAACTGACCCCCCTCTCACGCCCACCATTTCCACAAACACGTCCAATCAAAATTTTGAGATAGCCATTTTCTTCTGGAAATTAGGTGTTTGAGGATGATACACCCCCTCAAACCCCTCAGGGCAAGGGTTGTAATTTATACCCTGGGGCATATAAAATTTTATAGGAAAGGATGTCATAGAACCTTAAAAAAGGGCTCATTCGATTGGAAATTGAAAGGGCTAGTGCCCTTTTTAATAGTAGAAAGTGATTGGAGGGCAATAACCCGCCTCTTACGCCCACCCTTTCCCCAAATACATCTAATCAAAATTGAAGTTAGCCATTTTTTTTCAATGTAGTTGAACTTTCTGGAATTTCCGTCTTTGAGGACGACAGTCCCCCCCTCCCCAACAGCCCTCAGGGAAAAGGTTGTAAGCTATGCACGGGGGGCATATAAGGTTTTTTATTAAAAGCGTTGTTGTATAAACTTCAAAAAGTGCTCATTCTATTGGAAATTGAAGGGCTAGTGCCCTTTGTAATAGCCAAAAGAGATTCGAGGTCAACTAACTCCCCTCTCACACCCACTATTTCCCAAAACACATCTAATCAAAATTTGAGATGGTCATTTTGTTCAACGTAGTTTAAAGTCTATGAAACTTTAGGTTTTTGAGGATGACAACCCCCAGGGCAACGGTTGTAAGTTATGCTCTGGGAGCATATAAGGTTATTATATAAAGTGTTGTCGTAGAAACTCTCCCTCTTCAGCCATTGAACATTCCTTTACTACCTCCATTTGGGTTTGCCGTCCCCTCAGTGACACAGGCTTTTTTTCTTTTGGATCATGGCTGACCAGTGAATGTTGGTCAGACCTTTATAATTCTAATAACCTTGATGACAAAATTTTGATTTTTCACAAAAAACTAATTGATTCCTACTCATTATGTTTCCCAGAAAAAAAATGAGAAAATGCTCCAGTGATAAACCTTACATAAACAATCACATAAAAATGTTAATCCGCACGAAAATAAACTTATTTAACAGGGGTAATTTAGCTGAAGCAAATAAGTTAAGAAAGGAATTAAAAAGTCAAATTAGAAAAGCTGCCCGAGCCTACTATAAAAATAAAATTAAATACTTGCGCCATGATAAACCAAAGAACTGGTACTCTGAAATTAAAAAACTTACTGGCAAGAGTCAAGAACAACTAAATTTTAACATAAATGAACCTCCAAAGACCACAGCTAATGACCTCAATAAGTTTCTGGCTTCTATTGTCCAGAGTCTCCCACTACTATCTTACGCATTTCCAGATATTCCTGATCCTTTTTCACTCCAACATTTCTCCACCTGATGTTGTAAAAAAAATTGAAAAACTAAAACGATCAAGCATTTGCCCTTTAGATATTCCTGTTCCTCTGATTAAAGCTTTCAGTGATTACCTCTCAAAACCTCTATCCCCCCTGTTTAATGAAATTACCAAATCTGGACAGTTCCCTCAATATTGGGAACAAGGCTTTATTACCCCAATCAAAAAGAAAATGAGAAGCTTGGGTCTGATGGCATTCGTCCTATTACCCTCACCTCAATTTTTTCAAAATTATATGAAAGTTTTCTCGCAGACTGGCTTAAGATGAAAGTCCTCCCCCTCATTGATCTTAAATAGTTTGGTAATCTCAAATCCACGTCAACCTATCATTACCTGATCCATCTTGTTGATACCATGGGTAAATTACTTGAAAAACCTAACACTTGGTTTAATCTAATTTCTATTGATCTTCAAAAAGCTTTCGATTTGATTAACCACAATTTACTCATAGATAAACTTTTAAAGGAATTCCACATTGCAACTGTCCTTGTTAAGCTCGTTGCCTCTTTTCTCTCTAATAGATCTCAAGCAGTTAAATATCTAAATTGTTTCTCAGATCATCTCTCCATATATAATGGCATTCCTCAGGGGACTATTCTAGGCCCTCTCCTTTTTTCTCTTATGATTAACAGCCTTTCAACCCTTTATGACAATAGGTGGAAATTTTTCGATGACTTGACAGTTTTAGAGATAGAAAAACATGTTTAGCAACCCAATGGGCATGCTCCAAGATATTGCCTGTGATGCCTCTTCCCTTGATATGACAGTTAACCTTTCTATATCCGCAATAGTCTCAGTAAGTTTCTTTAAATCCCCTACCCTTTTTCTTGCTCCTATTCCTCCTGAAACCTCTGTCACATCTGTCACAATTTCTTCCAATTTTAAATGAGATGTCCATATAAATAATATCCTACGACAAGCAAACTCCTCGCTTTCCCTCCTTAAACTTTTAAATAAATTTAGTTGCCCCCAATCACATTTACTACAAGTATACATTTCTTTTGTGCGTCCCATATTAGAGTATGCTTGTCCTGTGTGGCACCCTGACCTCTCAACTGAAGCAACACAAAAAATTGAAAATGTCCAAAAGAGAGCTCTAAGAACTATTTTTAAAGAGGGCAAGATACCATATTTGCATTTGTTAAATATTTCAAAACTAGAGACCCCCGAGAGACGAAGAAATAATTTGTGCCTCCGTTTTGCAAAAAATGCCATAACAAACCCTCGGACGGCAAGTATTTTCCCCAAACGTCACTCCCCATCCAGATTACGGCCGCCTATAGCTGTTTCTGAGCCCATCCCTGTTTTGCCCCCCCCCATTCGCTGCGTTACTTCGAGATACGAAAGAACTTTTGTCCCCTTTATTACAGAAAAAATGAATAAAATGTCCCAATAGTTTCTTTTTTCCCCTCTTTTTTATCCCCCCTCCTTCTTGACCAGTTTTTATTTTTTAACTCTTTTATTGACTTATTGTAGTTGGATTATTGACACTTTCTTAGTGTCCCTTTTAATTTATATGTATTTATGTCTCGCTCTTTTTTTTGTGTATATTCGCTTATTCCCCCCTTCCTTTTTTATGTCCTTTCTAGTTCTTTTTCCGATTCGTATTCGTGTAAGTTTAGGTATGTTTAGTTTGACCAGTTTTTATCTTTTTAACTTTTTAATTGACTTTTTACAGTGTTAATTATTTAGTGTTAAATGATTGTTCATAATGATTTTTCTATTTCGTTGTTGTTTTTTGCATTTTTGCCAGTTTTACTGCAACCATTTATAATGTCGATTCTTAAGTCCGAATTTGGCCCTTTGTGGGCTTGTGATAGTGATCTTTTTGAAATAAATATCTTATCCTATCTTATCTTATCATTTGATATTAACATTTTTTTCCACAAGCAAATTCTTCCAAATTTTTTTCCGCTCAGCGTGGTTTTTGCCACTGTGAAGGTCAGAGATGTTAAATCCCTTTTTCCGAAGCTTTTCGCTTAGTATCAAAACTTGTTTTTTTTCTTCACAAAAACTATGGTTTGTTCGTAGTATAAGTGCTTAATGGAATTTACTAGTTGCTCTAGTTTTTCATCTTTCTCATTACACTGAACAAAATACATTTTCGTATTTTTAATTTCATCTTTTCCTCTTTTTCGGAATTTACACTGTCTGACCCTGCCGTTTTTCAAACCATGGACAGGGCATGGTTTCTGAGGAAATTAATATTTGAAATTTTTTGTTCAAACAAAAGATTTTATAAATTTCTCTCATTGTTTCAGGGAAACCGGCAAACATTAGATCAGTTTCACCAATAACTGGAATCTTCATCTAATATGATTTCAAAATGGGCTTGTTGCTTATAATAAGGCGAAGAATACGACCGGGAGCTCCAACAGCTATTTGACAAGGTGAATCTTGATTTGGTCGAATTTCTTCCCAAATAGGCTTGTGTTTACTTCCTTTTCCAAAATACCTAGTTTTGATTTTAGAAAATTCCTTTCCTATTCTTTTAAGGTAGGTCGTCAATTGAGCTAACTGCAAAATGATTACTTGCAGGTTTTTTTCATTCTGATCCACGTGTTCGAAACATGCGATGGACAATAAGGAAGTTTTTTCTCTTGCCTTCGCTTGTAATACAACATTCTTTCCTTCTTTTAATCTGAGAAGGGTTTCCTGTTGAACAGTTATTTCATAGAATTGTTTTCGGCATTCATAAATGCCCTCCACTACCGGCATCTTATATTAACCTATCTTCAATTCTCGCGTGTTCATAATGTCTATTTTTCAAAATCCAGGGGAGGGGGGGGGGATATGTCCTTACGATTACTGGCCCTAACAAAATATAAAAAAGGTGTTTTCAAAATCTAGTAGGAAATCCCATCGTCCCTTCATTGACACCACTGGCTTTATCTTGTCCCTCCCTTTGAATAAATTCAAATGGGGTTATGCCTGCTAATGATAATCTATAAGAAGTTAGTTAAATATCTTCTAGAGGCTAGGGTAAAATAAATCATTTTGGTTTAATATTTTGGCCATTCAAATGATTAAGTGTTTTCCTTTCTTAGCTTGATTCACAAACACGATCAAGGAGGCACACTTGTGCCTCTATAAAGAGGCGACCCACCACAACGTTCAGCGATTTCTGGTCCTAGCGGTCGCAGAGCGACAGCGGTGATCGTATTTTGTAGCCCAAGCTCCAACTAAGAAACGTGCAACATTTCACCCCCCCCCCCCTCCGACTTTATCTTCATGGATAAAAGTGGGCCGGAAGTTTCGACCCTCCGACCACAGCCCCCCTTTAACGTTGTCCGATTGGGCTGAGATTTAGAGGTTAAGCTTTCCTTGGGCCCGGGAGCTTATCCTCGAAATTTCAGCTCAATCCGATTACTCCTTCCCTGTTTTCCAAAAACCAAATATAGCCACTTAAGATTCATTTCTCTTTTTTTTATCAGCCACGCCTACAGGCCACAGTTGGCAACGGATCCGGGTGAATGAGGACTCATTCAAAGCGGAATTCGACCTGTTAGGGCCTTTTGATATTTTCAGACCAAAAAAATTATTCCCCGAATTTACATTTACGAAAAAACATCGTTTTCCTATAAGAGCCCATGTTAATTTTTCCCACCACAGCCCCCTTTAACGTTGTCTGATCGGGCTGAAATCGAGAGGATAAGCTTTCCTGGGGCCTGGGAGCTTATCCTTAAAATTTCAGCTCAATCCGATCACTCCTTCCCTGTTTTCCAAAAACCAAATATCAAGTTTTGTGGGGATTTCCTTGCGTCAAAAATACATCGCACAGAATAAAAATAATGTAATTTCTCTTTGGTACAGTGGTCGCTATTCCTGACTGTCAGGCGGAAGATCCGAGTTCGATTCTCCGTCAGAGAAATTTTTATATATTGAATTTAAAGTTTAAAAAAGAAACTCAGTTTCTTTTTTAAATCCAATCTATTAAATCCTTCGGCTCAACAGGCGTCTCCAGAAGAATATCACAGTCGGCCTTCAGGTTACAGGTAAGTCTCCACTGCTTTGATAACATGGGGCCTGGGGCGGCTGATAAAAATCTTACTGTGCATTTGATTTGAGTATTCAGGAATTAAAAGCCTTAACACAAGAATCTTCAAAAGCGGGGGGTTTGGGAGGTGACAGTCCCCTTCTTTAACTCCTCAAAAGATCAGATAACAGTTAGTCAAGCAATAATAAGTTATAAACTGTACAAAAACGTGCAGAAATTATTTGAAAAAAAACTACGTTTTCTAAAGAGTTAAAGAGGCTGAGTCACAAGTTCGAACCTTAAAACGTACAGGGATTAGGAGGTGCAGTTGGGGGGCTGCCGCCCCCCAAACCCCCGCTTCTGTATATGAAAGGGGCTTTGCCCTCCTCAACGCCTAGCTCTTTACGCTAAAGTTTTTATTGTTTAAAAAAAAAGAGTTGTGAGAAAGTCAAACTTTAGCTTAAAGAGCGAGGCGTTGAGGAGGGCACAGCCCCTTTCATACACGGAAGCGGGATTTTGGGGGGCGGCAACCCCCCAACTGCACCTCCTAATCCCTGAACGTTTTAAGGTTCGAACTTGTGAAGCAGTATTTTCATACAATGGTAATTTAGTTGCTTGGTGAAGGGAAAATCCAAGTTGTATTAGGCAAATAGGCCATTTTGCTGCCATCTTTTTTCACAGCAGCAATAGCTATGCAAGTTTTTTTTTTAAAGAGATTTATATTGAGATTTTTTCTCAATAGAGATTTTATTGAGATTTATTTAGAATATGCTGGTAATATATGTGTAAACCTTAAAATAGAGCCAGTGAACTCGATTGCATTCTTTCAATGGTTCCAGAGAAAATAATAGGTATTAGGTGTTGGTCATATGATTTTTTTGTTGTAAATTACGTATCATTTTTGTGACATCTGCATTCTTTCAAAAATGTTATCAAATTTTTCATAAAATCACGTGTCATTGTATGAAATAACACTATGAATAGCTTAGAATGTTTACATAGTCAAACTAAGCTTTTCAAATTAATTTTTGCACTGTTTTGCTATATCTTAAACAAACAAATATGTTGTTAAATAAGAAATATTCAATTTACCTTCTTTTTTTCAGTCAATTTCCTTTGAGTTTTTTTTTTGTCACAATTTAAACTGAGTTTTTTTTAAAGCCCCACATTATAATTAAGAACTTACTAGGACGTGAACAACCATACAGTTGTTGCGGTATTCCCTTGACTTTGGCCATTTTAGTTCTGTTTGAAGTTCTCTGTCACAACTACATTGTTCGATAAAACTAAGGGTTATATTTCTCGCCTCAAAATATTTTCGGATTTCCACAATAGCCGATCCAGCCGAAAATTCATACTCTTTCTTTGTTAACACCACATTTTTAAGAAATCACCTGTTAGAACTACATCACTCTTCTCACTGAAGTATGAATATTGAGCCTGCAGCTGTCCAGTCGTCTTGACACTTCAATTTAAGTAGCTAAAAGTTTTTAGTCACAGTTTCTAACACTTATAATGTCTTCATTTTGTAAGTAACCGAGTAATATAGATTTGCATCTATATGTTAGTGGAAACAGGTTATCTATTTTCACCGTTTTAAGTCGATCTCTTTCCGCTTGCCTTTTGAAATGGCGATCTTTGGTAAATTTTTCAAAGTTGTGAATTTGATTCATTCTCGTTCCAATGAAGTTTTCCATCTTCATTTTCTTTTTTCTTCCTTTTCACTACTAATTAGGCTTACAACGACTCCATATTTTCCCAGCCGCGGTCCATGAGCTCTTCTATACATATCAAAATGTAGTTAACTACAGTATTAAGTTGCTGGATGTCAATATCACAGCTGAAAATATCAGTTGATATTAAATTATTTTTTTCCAGAAGCAAATTCTTCCAAATTCTTAGAAATTATCATGCTCAATAATTTTTTCAAATTATCATGCTCAATAACTGAATTATAACAACAATTATTCGACTTCCACGAGAAAGAAATGACTTCTTGCTATGCAAACCGGAATAATGCATAGTCTGTGTGCTGCATAATGCTCACTAGCTTTTATTTGCACAGTATGTGAACATTTGCATTTTCCCTGCATCCGTTATCCATGAACCGTTTTGCCTTAGAAAAAATCGCATCACTGTGAATGAAGTGATGCTGTTTCAGTCCATTTAAACAGCTATCTTTGAATCGAAAACAAAAGAGGTCTAGCAGGAAAATTTAATAGTAAATCGTTTATTTAGGAGAAGCCTTTTTTAATTTTCATTTCTCTATTCAAAATACAAATATTGAAAGTTAACTAATTGCTCTTGAAAATCATTGTTTTGTCCAACTTTCCATCAGAGATTTTTTTCCACAACGAATTATTTCCGAGAAAAATAATATTCGCTGAAAATTTTTCTAAAGCCATAAAAATTGCACTCTACTTCCTCAGTCAAATCTGAGGGTCAAATCAACCATATCATATACCAGTCACCACTGTTCAGTAAGGTAATTCTATCATTTCAAACAATAGGAATATGTCCCATTTCAATTATCTTCCTTTTATCTTCAGTACAACTCTGCCAGAATTCATTTAGTTACTGATAATAGAAGCGTTTTCGTAAATGACAAATCTGTATTGTTTCTGGGGATACAATATCGGTGGGATTAGCAATATGAAATTTTGTATAAACTTTTGTAGAAATTTTTTATAAATTTTGTTATAAATTATTAATTTATTAATAATTTTTGAATTAATTAAAAATTTATTAATACACTACATAAAATTTATATAATTTTGTATATATTTTATAATTTTTTTTATCCCTTGTATAAACTGAGCCTGCAGCTGTCCAGTCGTCTTGACACTCTTCAATTTAAGTAGCTAAAACTTTTAGTCACAGTTTCTGAAACTTTTATGTCATCATTTTGTAAGTAATCGAGTAATATAGATTTGTATCCATACGGTAGTGGAAATAGGTTATCCATTTTCACCGCTTTAAATCGATCTCTTTCCGCTTGCCTTTTGAAATGGCGATCTTTGATAAATTTTTCAAAGTTGTGTATTTGATTCATTCTCGTTCCAATGAAGTTTTCCATCTTCATTTGCTTTTTTCTTCTTTTTCATTACTAAATAGGCTTATAACGACTCTATATTTTTCCAGCCGCCCCAAAGGCTCTATCCTTGGGTCCATGAGCTCTTCTATACATGCCAAACTGTAGTTAAGTACAGTATTAAGTTGCTGTATGTCAATGTCACAGCTGAAAATATCAGTTGATATAAATTTTTTTTTTCCAGAAGCAAATTCTTCCAAATTCTTGGAAATTATCATGCCCAATAATCTTTTCAAATTATCATGCTCAATAACTGAATTATAACAAAAATCATTCGACTTCCATGAGAAAGAAATGACTTCTTGCTATGCAAACCTGAATAATGCATAGTCTGTGTGCTACATAATGCTCGCTAGCTTTTATTTGCACAGTATGTGAACATTTGCATTTTCCCTGCATCCGTTATCCATGAACCGTTTTGCCTTAGAAAAATTGCATCACTGTGAATGAAGTGATGCTGTTTCAGTCCATTTAAACAGCTATCTGTGAATCGAAATCAGAAGAGGTTTAGAGGGAAAATTTAATAGTAAATCGTTTATTTACGAAAAGCCTTTTTTAATTTTCATTGCTCTATTCAAAATGCAAATATTGAAAGTTAACTAATTGCTCTTGAAAATCATTGTTTTTTCCAACTTTCCATCAGAGATTTTTTTCCACAACGAATTATTTCCTAGAAAAAAATTATTTGCTGAAAAGTTTTCCAAAGCCATAAAAATTGCACTCTTCTTCCTCAGTCAAATCTGAGGGTCAAATCAACCATATCATATACCAGTCACCACTGTTCAGTAAGGTATTTCTTTCATTTCAAACAATAGGAATATGTCCCATTTCAATTATCTTCCTTTTATCTTCAGTACAACTCTGCCAGAATTCATTTAGTTACTGATAATAGAAGCGTTTTCGTAAATGACAAATCTCTATTGTTTCTAGGGATATAATATAGGTGGGATTAGCAATATGAAATTTTGTATAAACTTTTTTTGAAATTTTATATAAATTTTGTTATAAATTATTAATTTATTAATAATTTTTTAATTAATTAAAAATTTATTAATACACTAAATAAAATTTATATAATTTTGTATATATTTTATAATTTTTTTTTATCCCTTGTATAAACTGAGCCTGCAGCTGTCCAGTCGTCTTGACACTCTTCAATTTAAGTAGCTAAAACTTTTAGTCACAGTTTCTAACACTTTTATGTCTTCATTTGTAAGTAATCGAGTAATATCGATTTGCATCCATATGGTAGTGGAAATAGGTTATCCATTTTCACCGCTTTAAATCGATCTCTTTCCGCTTGCCTTTTGAAATGGCGATCTTTGATAAATTTTTCAAAGTTGTGTATTTGATTCATTCTCGTTCCAATGAAGTTTTCCATCTTCATTTGCTTTTTTCTTCTTTTTCATTACTAATTAGGCTTATAACGACTCTATATTTTCCCAGCCGCCCCAAAGGCTCTATCCTCGGGTCCATGAGCTCTTCTATACATGCCAAACTGTAGTTAAGTACAGTAGTAAGTTGCTGGATGTCAATGTCACAGCTGGAAATATCAGTTGATATGAATTTTTTTTTTCCAGAAGCAAATTCTTCCAAATTCTTGGAAATTATCATGCTCAATAATCTTTTCAAATTATCATGCTCAATAACTGAATTATAACAATAATTATTCGACTTCCACGAAAAAGAAATGACTTCTTGCTATGCAAACCTGAATAATGTCCAGTCTGTGTGCTACGTAATGCTCACTAGCTTTTATTTGCGAAAAGGCATACAGATGCACTTGTCAAGTTTTATCAACAAATTGTTGTTAATAGAATACAATTAGGTGAATATATTATAAAAATATGTTGGTGTTTTATAGAATTGTTTTCGGCATTCATAAATGCCCTCCACTACTGGCATCTTACATTAATCTAACTTCAATTCTCGCGTGTTCAAAATGTTTATTTTCAAAATCCAGGGGGGGGGGTTATATCCTTACGATTACTGGTTTTTACAAAATATAAAAAAGGTGTTTTCAAAATCTAGTAGGAAATCCCATAGTCCCTTCATTGACAGCACTGGCTTTATCTTGTTCCTCCCTTTTAATAAATTCAAATGGATTTATCCCTGCTAATGATAATGTATAAGTAGTTAGTTAATTCTTTTTCAGAGGCTGGGGTAAAAATAAATCATTTTCGTTTAATGGTTTGGCCATTCGAATGATTAATTTTTCTCCTTTCTTAGCTTTATTCACAAACACGAATTAGTTCAAAACCGCTTCCAATTAGTTGAAAAATTAAGCTACTTAGGTATAGGTATAAGAAATTAAGGAACAATCCTTTTTTTCAAGACCTATCCTTGAAAATCAAGGTTCTCGAAAAACAAAAAGAAATGTTTTTCTTTTAAAACTGGTTTCGAGTAAAACAAAACTGAACATGGAATTTCTTATATTCAAAGAAAAACATAAATTTATACTATTGGAAAAAAAACTTTTTCTGGAGATTGGGTGACATAGAGAAAGCGCACAGAAACTGATAGGACTTACTTTTACCGAAAATTGCGCTGTAAAAAATGATAACATGGTTGCAGTTTGGTTACTCTTTTTTTAAAGGGCAAGGCTCTTCTGGTTGAAATTTTTCAAGAAAATTATTACCGCAATAGTTGCACACGGTGGAGGTTTCCCCACGGAAAACTATAAATAAATAAAAACTAGTTTAATACGGTACAAACGGAAAACAAGCCTTGCATGCCAGTACTTGGAAAAGTACATCCCTAGTCTAGGTTCCAGTAGAAGCAGTATTTTCTTGTAATGGTAATTTAGTTGCTTGGTGAAGGGAAAATCCAATTTGTATTAGGCAAATAGGCCATTTTGCTGCAATCTTTTTACACAGCAGCAATAGCTTTGTAAGTTTTTATTGAGATTTATTTAGAATGTGCACTGAAGAGACCTTTTCCCCTCTGAAATTAAACAGTCTGGAGATTTGTCAGTTAATTGCTTTGTTGATCCAATTCACATAAATTACCAGACCCGGTAATGCATGTGTAAACCTTAAAGTAGAGCCAGTGAATTCAATAGTATTTCTTTTTAGCATGGTCTTGGGACTCATCTGACAACAACAAGGTTATATGTTCGACATTTTTTCGCTGGGACTCCTTTGGATCAATCGCTGTTTTCTCAACAGTCATACACGTGTTCTTTTCTCCACAAGCTCTTGTACGACCGGGCATTCATAAATGCCCTCCACTACCGGCATCTTACATTAACCTAAATTCAATTCTCGCGTGTTCAAAATGTTTATTTTTCAAAATCCAGGGGGGGGGATATGTGCTTACGATTACTGGTCCTAACAAAATATAAAAAAGGTGTTTTCAAAATCTAGTAGGAAATCCCATCCTCCCTTCATTGACACCACTGGCTTTATCTTGTCCCTCCCTTTGAATAAATTCAAATGGGGTTTTCCCTGCTAATGATAATGAATAAGTAGTTAGTTAATTCTCTTTCAGAGGCTAGGGTTAAATAAATCATTTTGGTTTAATGTTTTGGCCATTCGAATGATTAATTTTCTCCTATCTTAGCTTGATTCGCAAACAAGAATTAGTTCAAAACCACTTCCAAATAATTGAAAAATTAAGCTACTGAGGTATACGTATAATACATTAAGGAACTACCCTTTTTTTTCAAGACATTTCCTTAAAAATCAAGGTTCCCGAAAATTAAAAGAAATGTTTTTCTTTTAAAACTGATTTCGAGTAAAACAAAAGTTATTTTGGAATTTCTTACATTCAAAGAAAAACATTAATTTATATTATTGGAAAAAAACTTTTTCTGGAGATTGGGTGACATAGAGAAAGCGCACATAAACTGGTAGGACTTACTTTTACCGAAAATTGCGCTGTAAAAAAATGATAACATGATAGCAGTTTGGTTACTCTTTTTTTAAAGGGCAAGGCTCTTCTGGTTACCGCCATGAAAATTATTACCGCCATGGTTGCACACGGTTGAGATTTTCCCACGGAAAACCATAAATAAATAAAAACTAGTTTAATACGGTACAAACGGAAAACAAGCCTTGCATGCCAGTACTTGGAAAAGTACACCCCTAGTCTAGGTTCCAGTAAAAGTAGTATTTTCTGGCTATGGTAATTTAGTTGCTTGGCGAAGGGAAAATTCAAGTTGTATTAGGCAAATAGGCCATTTTGCTACAATCTTTTTACACAGCAGCAATAGCAATGCAACTTTTTATTGAGATTTATTTAGAATATGCACTGAAGAGGCCTTTTCCCCTCTGAAATTAAACCAGTCTAGAGATTTGTTAGTTGATTGCTTGTTGATCCAATTCACATATATTACCTGTTACGGTAATATATGTGTAAACCTTTAACTAGAGCCTGTGAATTCGATAGTATTTCTTTTTGGCATGGTCTTGGGACTCATCTGACAATAACATGGCAATATGTTTTACATTTTTTTTTCTGGGACTCCTTTGGATTAATCGCTCTTTCCTCCACAGTCTTACACGTGTTCTTTTCTCCACAAGCTCTTGGACAAAATTGAAAGAAAAACAAACAAAGGATTTACTGCATTGAACAAGTTACAATAAACTCAATTTTGGCTTTCATAGTTTGCTTTTTTAGCCATTTTACGATTTTCAAATATTTTGCATTTAACATCAGGTACTCCAGACAATTTTTCTTTGGCACGAATTCTAGGAAATATTCTGTCAATACAGGTCACTGTTCTATCAAGCGGCTTGCTTCTTCCCCTATGGTGAGCCATCTCGTGGGGACGTGCTTCATAAACTTACGCTGAGGAACTTTAACTTTCTGTTGGCACTGGTTGAAATCGTCAGACCGAGCTGGCCATCCCGTGAAAAAGTGGTAAACAACGATGATCATATCAAAGTACTCCTCCCCGAGTTCTTGCAGCCCTTTCAGGAATGCATTATGCACTGCATGAATGTTGCAGGTTCCCATATTCAATAGACCTTTTGAATGCCTTTTTCTCTTTTCTGAGTCTACGAAGGGCCACACTTTTTAGTGACAGCTGGGCCATCACTTGCAAGCATCAGCAATCTCTCAAGTGAGAGTTCTTCATCTTCAATACTCTGCAGGATTTTCTAACTCAGATCTTCACTGGTTGCATGTCCCACATAATATGTCCGAAGATGCCGACTAGCCACTAAATGACACCATGGAGATGGTCTCCAAAATCGTCTAAAACAAATAAATGACCACCATTGGAAATGCCAATTGACTTTGGCATCATGGTTGTCCTTCCAATAATTTTCCTCAAACACCAACCATCTGTGCTAAAGACGCAAATACAGTGACCCTTATAATTTACTTACCCCACATGAATTTACATAATGTTTAATTCATCATTCAAAAATTTTGATTCATCACTAAGATGTTATATGATGTTTATAGGTTTACTACGGTGATCACAATTTGCTTTTTAGTTTTATAAGTTCTCAATGAACATCCAACAAGATTTTGCCAACCTGGCGCTAGTCCCCTAAAAATGGAAACCTTGTCTTACCTGCCTAAGATTCATTCTGACTCGTTGACCATTGGGTATCCAGATAAACACTGGTCTTAATGCTCTTGTAAACCGATAATGAGAAGACTTTCTTACGATGACAATAATTGCTTCAATAAGCATCATAATTAAGATGATGCATTTGAATACAGTGCTCGGCTGACGTAATGCCTTTCTCAAGCCCATCCATTGAAATTTGAGAATTAAAAAGGCGCCAATGGTTATCAATGAAAGTATTTCGATGCTCCCATGAATACCAATCGGAATCTAGACAAATAAGCGTACGGTGAAAATCAATGGTAAAACATGATATTGTCAAAGCAACAAAAAAGCAAACTACTTCAAATTACTAACATTTGAAACAATAAAACTATAAAACAATTAAAAACAAAAACTCGTTATTATATTCTATTAATATGCTTTACTCTACAATAACTCATTTTAATGATCCTAGCGCAGGTAACAAATGTTTATAGTACAATATATCATAGTACACGTTACTGTCAAATGGGGTTACTTTGAACTAAAAGTACCTTTTTTTCTCCTTTATTTTGCAATAACTTTTGTAAATGGTAACATAACAACCTAGAAAAACATTTCAATATGTATTTCTGACCGCTGAAGAGGGTGGACGTTGCGGATTTTTTCTATCCCTTTCCACATTGCCTTAATTTGATCTGAAAATGATGTTCAAAGTTACCCAAACTTCGTCCAACTTTGAACGACGTTGGATTTATATATATATATATATATATATATATATATATATATATATATATATATATATATATATATATATATAGCCGCCGGACCCCTGTTTGACACGGGGCAGGCTTCTATATATAGATGCTCACTGTCGCTTGTCTTCTAAAAGCAGACAATTTTAGCCTTTTCTTGATGTCATGACGTCCAAATAGACCTTAAATTAGAAGTAGTGTCTTTGTAAAATCAAATTTTATTTATTAGACCTTTAACTTTTGCCTCGGCTTGTCTTTTGTCATTATGAAAGACATCGCAGAACGTTTTTTTTTTCATTGTTCATCTAATTGGAAAAAAACTTCTTTTTCTTGCAGCGATTTATCTAGTCATGGTTTTGATTTTACAAGGTATGTAAGGCATTCACGACATCCTTTGTTTCTTTTGATTGTTCAGGAAGTGGGACAAAAGCTTCTTCTTTTGCCTTGGCTTGTATTTTGTCATTATGAAAGACATATCGCTGAACCTTGGTTTCTCTAACGTATGGTAGGCATTGATGACCTTTTCCATGTCAAAATCCCAAACTCAACCATCATCGCTATCTTTTTAAATTTTGACAAATTTTGATTCTCGCTTTTCATGTTGATTTTCGTTGACCCGCTGTTAAGAGGTGTTAGTTGCATTTCAATCACTTTCGGCTATTAAAAAAATACCAGCCCTTTCAATTTCCAATCGAATGAGCCCTATTGGAAGTTTCTACGACAAATCCTTCGATAAGAAGTGCCCTGGTCTAAAACCAACCAACCAAAAAATAAATAAATAATACATTGTGCCAACATCTTTCTTTACTTAGGCAGCGTTATTGTGCTGCCTAGGATAGGATTAACCGAGACATGGCTTTCCGATAATGAGGACACTAGTGATTTTTTACTTCCTGGTTACCAAATAATCCATATGCCCAGAAGATTGACTAAGTGTTCTGGGGGTATCTCACTTTACATCCGTTTGAATATAAATTTCATCAGAGTGCGAATCTTTTTCTCTATACAAATTAATCTCAGATGTATCAATTCAATAATTATTAACATAGTTATCTCCAAAAACTCCTATATACTTTCCATGTTTTATAAACCTCGGCCATTTCCTACCTCCTTTTCTTGTAATCTGTTCGATGATTTCTCTAATCTTCTTAAGATACCCCACTAAAAGGCAATAGTTCTTGCGGATTTTAATTGTAGCCTACTCAATGTTGGTAAAAATATTGAATCTGATAATTTTTTTGAATCAATGACCGTGACCGGTTTTCTACCCACAATTTTTTTCCCCAGTAAAGTTAATCTTTGAGATCAACTTCAACATTAGGTGACAACAGTTTTGTATCTACTTTTCTGGAAAATGAACTGTCCTCAAATATAATTTTTTCGGATCCGTCGGACCACCTTCCTATTTACTTGCGACTAGCTTCGCAACCACTAACTCAACGGTCTAGAATAAATATCCCAACACCTACTAGTAATTTCAGCTATGCGAATATGACCCACTTTACCAATCTCCGAACCACTGACTGGTCCGATGTTTTAAATGTTCAAGAGCTAAATTCTGCCACAAGTAGTTTTGCGCAACGATTATGTGAGATTATCCATTCATCTTTTCCTATTCGTAAACCTGAACCTAACCGGAAAACTATCGCTATATGCCCTGAACGTCACACAGCCTCATTGTATCCTTGTATCGTAAAAATAAATTAAATAAGTTAGCCTATAAGACCAGTAGTGTTATTGACCTATCAAATTATAAAAATTATAAATACTTATGCTCTAAACTCATCTGTGATGTGAAGAAAACTTATTATACAAAAATTCTCAATTGCAAAGGAAACCTGAAAAATTTTTGGTCCACCATTAATGATATACTCTCAAAAAGAAAATCGAAGTCTATACCTTTAAGACAAATTCGCCTTAAAGACACAAATGGCAGATTAATTGACCCTCTGCATGAACGTGACGCATTTAATAATTATTTTTCTAATATTCCTCATACTTTCTCCCGCTCCTCCTTCCTGGCTTTACTCCCTTGCTTCAATTCTAGATCCATTCTTCTCTGCCCAACTGATAGCAATCATGTACTTCAAATTATCGGTTCTCTCCCTATTAGTTTAACACCTGACTGTCTTGGATTAAGTAATAAGCTCCTGAAGACCATATCTCCTTTTGTTTGCGAGCCCATCAAATACATTGCCAACTTATCTTTAACCCACGGAGTGTTCTTCGGTTTACTAAAGTCAGCCATTGTTATTCCAGTTCTTAAAAAGGGTTTTCCAACTGAAATAGGTAATTATCGTCCAATCTCAATTCTTCCTGATAAATCTAAAGTACTCGAGAGAATTATCTTCCGACGTCTGTCTCCTTTTCTTTTCGTCAGTCAGCACTTCGTTTCCTTGATTTCTCCTCATCAATATGGTTTTTGGCCGAAATTTTCATGCTCTAATTGACGCCACACAGTTCATACACTCGCACCTCAACAGTAAAAGCTGGTTTTTTTTCTAAGGTCTTTGACACGGTCAATCATAGTATTTTAATAAGTAAATTAAATAGTTACGGTATTTACAGAGTTCCCCTATCTTGGTTCGGCTCTTATCTATCTGGAAGGGTTAAGAGTGAGAGCCTAGGTGGAGAATCTTCTCAGCCCTTACCTCTTTGAAGGAATGCACCGCAAGGCTCTGTTCTAGGCCCGATTTTATTTCTCCTATATATCAATGATCTTGTTTTGGATCTGGACCCTTCAGTGTATCCTGCATTATTTGCTGATGACTGCAACTTCTTCATCACTGACACCAATTATAATCGGAAATTATCTCTGCTCAAGTCCTTCTGAACAGAGTCCAGGCGTGGTGCCTTACAAATAACATGACCATTAACAGCAAAAAAAGTCAAGTAGTATTATTTAGAACTCCCTACAACAAACACGTAGTTAAACCTGCTCTTGTTCTCAAGTACTCTTTCGACATCCTCCCACAAGTGAGGCTGCCAAGTTTCTTGGTGTATTTATTGCAGCTGACAGTGTTCAGCAGGTAGGCTTTGAAATTCTATTTTGGGATTCAACTGCATTAGTAGTTGCTGGCAAATAGTTCCACTCTTCGTATATAAATCTTGACAAACTCTTGCAAATTAATCTAGGATTATTGACACGGAAGTCTATCCTCTCGAGAATTATAGAATATTACTTGGAAGGCTTGAGGAAAATTTCGGAATTTGAATTATGTTTGGCCTCCCTTTCTAAAATTTTCAAATAATACTCTGCCTCAATTTGTGTTGATGCCTTACGAACAAGTTCACATATAGCGGAAAAACAATCTTTTTCTTCTGTCGTTTTGCAAAGTTTTGGGATTGTTCACCATGCTCTGCGCATAAAATGAACCCTACAGCCTTTGACCCTTACCAAATAGTTGGACCAGGAACTTTCATTCTCTGATGCTAGATCGACTTACTGCTTTCTGTAGTCATAATTTCTGAATGTCTGAAAGTCTGCAACAACAGTCAGATCAACAGGCAGGAAATTGGAAAATTTTTCCTTAACAATGCCAAATACTGCATCAAATAATGTTTTATAGATTTTGCCGTCATGTTTGATATTAGCACACGGGCGACTGCCACGTACAGCATGGTTTCTTTATTATAAACTACAAAATTCGAAACATATTATAAGCGGTGCTATGGTTCCAGGATATGTTGCTTCTGGAATATTAAAATCTGCTCTACACAGAAGGTCAATTTCAAATGTAAACATTATATCGCAAAACAAATCACCATCTTCAACCAAAACCTTCTAACTTAATTATCGGTTAAATGAAAAGCTCCAAAGTAATTGACTCGTCAGAGTGCTGTCCGGTAGGAATCGTTCTTTTTATAAACTCATCAAATGTCTGTAGTCGTCTTTTTAGTCTTACAAAACTGCAGTTGTGAGTTCAATCAACAACTGCGCGTTCCAAATTGGCCGCTGCTAGATTTTTCTCTGTAGGAATTCTATCAAGACTAACACCCTTGTGTATTTATGCAACTGTTATTTTGGGATCTTTATCCAAAGTAAGTGCTATATACTTTCGCAACTCCTGCGTAAATCTATTTCTGGATGGCCTGCAATGACTCTGAGCATTAGACTCTGGTGACGCTTTAGGCTCTGCAGCCAAAACCCATCGTCGTCGATGGTCACAATCTATAGGCTTTACTAGGACAAATTGATGGGTCAAGCAGTTGTTCTTGTAAAAAAAAGATCTACAATATCACTGTAGACCCTTCTCCCGAGCACATTTATACGCCAGCACACGGAATGTATCTATAAAGTGACATTAAGAAATTCAGTCCCTTCAGAACATGTTCTGGGAATCTTGAGTTTTTTTCGAAGGAGGTGCAGAGCTTTTGAGCGTTAACTGAATAAATCCTAGGTGCAGAGCTTTTGAGCGTTAACTGAATAAATCCTAAGGCAAGATCTCGATTGTTTTAATGTTTATCTAACGTCTTAGAAACCAATATGTCACTGTCTTTCATGTAAAGAACAGTTTCATTTTTCTCTGTATACCAAATACATTTTAGATCTGATAAAGAAGCTTCTTTTTAAGTGGTTAGTAGATATTTTCATTCTCCCATAGTTGTTACCTATGTTACTTGAATCATTGGAAAAATTGATAAATCTGGATTCATAAAACAAATTGGGAAATTCGCAATTTGAAACTGAGCCTGTTACAAAAAATACTCTCGATACTGCTTTCTGCCACCAAAAAATAACCCACGAAGCCCAAAGTCCAACATACCATAAGTGACGGACTGCCGGAGTTGAGCACTGAACCTTTGCTTTTTTCAGCACTAATGCTTTGACAGGGGTCAAAATCATGACTATCCAATTTCTCAAAAAGATATTTGTCTGATTTTCCGACAATAAAATTAAAAACTTGGCCTTCAGCAATGCCAAATATACCACGCGTTTTAAATACAGAAAAAAGCATCAAACAATTTTGTGATTTCTTTTTTCCCCAGTACTTTTTTGTATTGTTCATTGCAGCTGCTGCAGCAATGAGATGATTCTGCTCTGTATCTTTCCCCCAAAAAATGAAAGCTGCTCTTCTTTGATGCACTCTCCTGAGAAAGCTGCCTACACGTAATTTGTAACCTTGGCAAAATCATCCAATACTCTTTTTTTGCGTCAAAACCGAGTTCTTTCGTCTTATAAACACAAGAATGGAGATGATAGCATTCGTTAAATAAAATAAACTGACTTTAACAGGTTATGATCTCTTCCCGCCTTACCCTGTGTCTACATCCAAATTGATATATTTTTGGTAAGCCCAAACCGAATTACGCACCGGATTCTTTTGATATTTAAACCACATCCATCTGCAGTTGTGGCACAAAGATTTTTAATTTCGCCATTCTACATTGCGGAATATACATGCTTTTTGTCGGTAGTGGTAGAATCTCCAGTGTAAAAAGCTGCATTTATACTATTTTCTAAAGAAAGGAGCATGCTGTCTCCGCTTCCTTCACATATGAAAAGTACATGATCATTAACTTTTCATCTGCAATTAATGCAATTTTCTGCACTATTGGGTTCCATGATTCCATCCAAATATCGTCTCCAGATTTGCCCAATGGTGGATTATAATGGTATTTGGCTAATGAAATATTATGTGTATCCATTGGGGAATAATATACCTTTGTACATTGGAGTAGTTTTGCTACAATAAGTTGCTCCTCCGTGGGTAACAAAGTGGCAATTAATGCAAAATGACTTATGCTCGGAAAACGCCTTTTAAAATTTAAAATTTGGCGGAAAGATGTCCGAAACCCCTCCTATCCGATAAGAAGGTGGTATTCATCTGTCGCTACCAACATGAAATACTATTGAAGCAAAGGTTCATTTTTTTTGACAAATCCGTCTAAACCGTTATGAGCTAATAAACTTTCAATAGTACCTATTAATATAAATGAATTTGTGTCAGCAGCTTTTTTAATATATTCAAGTGACTAAAGGAAATTCTCTCTATTGCCCTTTTTTCCTATGGCAAACGTTCTAAAATTTTGAGAATTAATCTACTTGACCTTGTCTTAATACCACGGTCAGAACAACCAAGATTGTGATGCCAGTTTTCATTACAGAAGGAATTTGCAAGCATAGACATTATCCACCAGACCATGTACCCGAAATAAACAGAAAATCTTTCATTTTCAATACGGTGGTAATTTTCCTTATTTGAAAATATTGTAATCGTATCATTCCAAACGTCTTGTAGCTACTCCAGCAGTGGTGTCTCTTGTTATTTTGTTGTTTTGCTATTGGTGTAGCTGAGAATCCGCCAATGCTGATATGTTTGATGGTTGAATAGTGAGGTTATGCGTGTTATTGAAATTAGAATGATAATTCGTTTGGCTTGCCGGGCTTCTATGTAATATTGTCCTGCGAGAAGTGTTTGTTGAAAAATTGTGGTTTAGTTAGGGGGTATTTGTCATTTGAGGTATTAATGCTGTTAACTAGGTTTCTTTTGGAATTTTTCCATTTTTCTAAGTCACGCTCCGAGATAATTTGAATTTGAACTAGGCATGTTCCCTTTTTATCGTGATTGTATCATTTTCATGGGTATTCATTACCCAAATAAAACCTCCTTTTTCATAGGATATAATCTGTTCTTCGCATAACAGATTTTCGGTAATTTCATCCGACGGAGACACAAACCATATTTCAGAATTGTCGTTTACCGTTTCGGTCATTTGTGAAATTTGAACTCTTTGCATCGTTTTGGGAGGGACTTTTGTTTTCCGTACTGTGAACCCATAATATTTCTCTCTAATTTCATTTTCTTTTAAATTTAGACTGGCGCTCTCTTGCGTCATGTCTTCCGCGAGTAGCGTTGGTTGCGCCTGAACCGCTTTGGGGTTTACTACTTTGTTCCATAATTCCACTATTTCCTTAGTTTCATTTGACCTATAGGCCTACTGTTGCATATCCCCTATTTTTGCTTTTGTGGATTCAATCCACTTGTTATTTAAATTTACTTTTTATTCTGGGAGGAGGGCAAATTTCTGGCGATACAATGTCCTCTAAGTGGCGAGACATGAGGTACGAAAGATTTTATTCTATTCACTGTTGCATCCTCTTCCTCTACCCGTCGGGGAGAAGAATTTGCTGGGTATACAAACCTTTCATTCGCTACGTCTTATAGTACTTTATTTGACTTTAGAAAATTGGCGCCTATAATGGCTTCGTATGGAAAATTTTTGCATATTATAAAGTTGGTCGGAACAATTCTGCTATCCTTTTTCACAACTAGGCGATTTGACCCTTTTGCATCCAATTTATGCCCTGTTACACTAGTTAAATTGGTATTATTAAAATTCTTCCGTCGCTTAATATACGAGGGTAATTTATTGAATACGCATGAGTTTATTATGTTAAATGTCGCGCCAGAATCTATTAGTGCTTTAAAATAAATGTTTACCACACAAAAATCCTTGAATATAGGTAACATATTATTATTATCACTAAAAAACGGTACTATTATTGGGTGGGACCTATAAAAAATTATGGCTCCCTTCCTGGTCCTTTCTATTCTTCTAAGGGGCCTGATGCGTTTTCCTGTGGGTTAATGTCATATGTTGGTGCTTGTGATAGAGATTCCATAGGCACCTCACCGGCTAACTGATTGACATTTGTCTGCCAATGTTGCCATGTATTATTACGTGGATCGAGGTTTCTTGCGAATGCCGCCGGCGCTGGCAACGTTTGTACATTTCGCGCCATCTGAAAATTAGCATTGCCCGTCGGCAAATTCTCTGTATTCCTATCAAATCTCGTAGGATATACCATTCTTGCACTATACTGATTTTGTCGTGTATTTGAGTCTGGGAATCGATAGTTATTTTGTCTGTTGGGGGGAGGGTTTGTGTTCATTTGCCGGTTTGGTGTATACAAACTCTGTTGGTAGGCGTTGTGGGGTAAGGATAGGCGTAATCCTCCACGCCTATAACCTCCTGACCCATTGTCATTTAAATTTTTTCTCCCGAACAAACGGTTGTCATAGTTTTTCGCTGTCGGGCCGTAATTGTTCCTACAACGGTACTCTCTCGCCATATGTCCAGGATGATTACACGTATAGCATCTTATTACCGTTGAATTGTTTCCATAATTAATTGGTTTAGTAGGGTGAACTTTTGAAAATTTGGAACTGTACGCTCTCAGCCTAGCGGGTTCTCGTGTTCTACTTTTCTGTGGTACTGGGGAATTATCCCTTGAAAAGAAAGCAGGGAAAACCTCGCGAGTCTTTCTAGTGCCCATACGTCTTAGATTCAGCAAAACCGTGATGTGACGGATCAAGTCGAATGCCATGCGATATATGACCAAAAGAAGATCAAATATAGTACCCCCTTCGTCTTGCCATTCTACTATTAAGTGGTAAAGTTGCACTAAATAGTGATTCGTGCTACTGCCTTTCAGGCACCCGTACTGGTAAGGATCGAGACAAGGGCTTATTTGGGACAAAAGATGACGGTAAATAAATGATTCGGTTGCTTTGGCTGGATTGGGGGTTATTGATCTGGGTCGGAGTTTGTCACAAGTTTTGCGGTATTTTGTTTTGCAGGAATAACACGGACGTAGGCTTTTTTCCAGGCCTGAGTGAACTTTTGCTTTCTGAAGCATTGGTTGATTTTAGACGTCAAAGGTTTAGCTAGAAAAGGTGCATACTCAATGAGCAGCTTGACGGGCAGCTCACCTGGATATGAAGCACAGTTCCTTTTTAGTTTTTAAAGCTCTTTGGAGACCGCGTATTTCGGTATTTCTACGATTTGTTCGTCGGGAAAGCCAGACGAGAGATTTTCAATGTCTTTGTCAGTGAATGAAGGGTAAGTCGAACACATTGCAGTGAATAAGGAATTTACTTCAGTTGAGGACACTAGAGAACAGTCGTCTTTCTGTATCTTCAAGTCACTACTATTAAGTTTTCCAGACAGTCGTTTAACTTCTGAGTGCCGCTTATGAGGGATAGTAGTCAGCAAGTGGAGTCACTTTATCACTAACATAAGCTTTCTGAGCGGCTCTATTTATCAACACAATGTGATTGCACAACTTTTTGCCACTGTTACTTCACCGTTCGAGTAGAGTTGGCATCGGGTCATGATTAGCGCTTTGATTTCATGGTTTACCCAAGGCTTATCACTGTCACTGACTACAGTAGTTTTGAAAGGGAAGTGTTCGTGATATTTCTACAGAAGAACAGAGTTTAGAGTCTCAACTTTGAGGTTGATGTCTGGTATTTTGCATTTCTTACTGAAGTCAATGGTTCCAATCCAGCGTCCGAAAGAACAGATACTTTCTTTAGCCAAAGGCCAGGTCGTTACTTTTGTTTTCTTTACTTTTGGGAAGTTGGCTTTGGACTCCCAGAAAATCACAAAATGGTCTGTGTTCTGTAATCGGCCTAAAGAGCACGGGGGTAGGTATTGGGGGGAAAGGTCCGTAAAAATTAGGTCGAGTGTGCTCCCACTTTGGTGGGTCGGAACTGCCACCACTTGTTTCAGGTCTAGAATATTCGACATCCACTGTTTATTTGTTTGATTAAAGTCTCCGGCAATAATAAATGTGGGAGCTGCATACTGTCGACAGATGTTGTCTATGAATGTTTGTAGATGTTGAACTAAATCTTTCCTGTTTTTTTGCATTCTCTGGGTAGTACACTACCGCGTTGATGAGGCACGAGAACTTTCTTGTCGAACCTTTCGAAGTTTGCTTGACAGCGACAGAACAAAAACTAAATAAGAACCAGGTTGGAATCAATAAAAAAGCAATTTACCTAGAAGCTTGAGCAATAATTCCATGTTTTGCTACAGCTTTAGCTGGTCTACAAATTCGGTCTTCATTAGATGTGCAAATAGGTTCTCTCAAGTTAGACTGGGCGAAAATATTGATTGAGTCTTTCAAAATTAAATTGTTATAAACTGGGCTTAATAAAGTATCTCCAGTGTTTATTTGTTGCTAAATTTGAGTTTTGATCTCACCTCTTTAAAATATTGTGGTAGGCCATTTACAGTCGATATTAAGGTTACCTCGTAAAAAAGAACCAAATGTGTAGGATTTTCAAATTTATGCAGGGCAAAGGCCGAATCACAGTTGTCATTTTTATTTTCCAATCTCAGGGACTTGTCTATTGAAATTTTGTGTCCATGCAAACGTTCACCTAGTTGTTGACGGCTCCTACCAATGTAAAATTTCCCACATGAACACGGGATTCTCTAGACACCACTCCCAGTACAGGGTCAGTTTAATCTTTTCCTGAGTGGAAAAGAATGGTGGCTTAGAAATTTTGTGTCCATGCAAACGTTCACCTAGTTGTTGACGGCTCCTACCAATGTAAAATTTCCCACATGAACGCGGGATTCTGTAGACACGACTCCCAGTACAGGGTCAGTTTAATATTTTCCTGAGTGGAAAAAAATGTGCAACCTTTTGTCCAGTTTTAAAAGAAACAGAGAGATTATGTTTTTTTAAATTTTTCCAAGTTTATCACTAAGTTTTGGGATGTATTGTAAAGTGATGAAATTTTTTTCTAAATTGCCGGGGTAACTGTATCAAGGGGATTGGGCTCCCTATTTTCTTGTTTTATCTTTTTAATCGTCCATGTATGATATTTTCAATAAGTTTTAGTGGGTAACCATTGCAGAATAGAATATCTTTGATATAGTTTAATTCAGAATTTGTATGATTACGAAAACATATTTTTAAAACTCTGTCGACTAAAGAGATTATTACCCCTCTTTTCACAGAAGGAAGGTGATATGAAGAGAAATGTAGATACCGATCATTATGGGTCGGCTTTCTGTATACAGAAAATTCAAGGCTAGGAGAAATTTTTATAATCAAAAGATCCAAAAAAGGCAGCTTACCTGAATCTTCGAGTTCCATTGTGATCTGGAGATTCGAATTAAAAGAGTTCAAATGTGCCAAAAAATCTCTCACAGAGTCTTGCTCATGTTCCCAAACAGAAAGGAAATGATCAACGAAAAGAAACCAGATAGAGTGTTTTAAGTGGAAACTATTCAAAGCAGACTGTTCTATGAAATCCATGTAAAAGTTTGCCAAATAAGGAGACAAAACAGTGCCCATAGATAGACCCATGATTTGAAGGAAAAAATTTTTCGGAACATAAAATACGAAGAGAACTTGTTGCAAAGACGAACAAGGGTTATTATTGTATCAATTTCCAAAGTTTTGTAATCTGACGAAGCTGAATTTTCCTCTAATTATCTTTGTAAGGCCTGCTCACATTTATGGACATCGCATGAAGTGTACTTAGAAACTGCATCAAAACTAGATAAGATAGTTTTTTCTGTTTTAATTTGATTTTTTAACTTCTCAACCAGACCTATGGAATTTTTTATGTAGGATGTCTGTCTCCTTCAAAGAGGCTTAAAAATGGTGGCTAAGAAACTTCCTATACCCGTAGCTGGAGAACTATAATATGCTACAATAGGACTAACAGAATATCTTTCTGATGGATTTTAGGCAGACCATAAATCTTTGGGGCTGAAAAACCTTTGGGGTAAAATTTTCAGTATATTTGAGGGGTAATTAGTCTACAATCTTATAAAATTCCTAATTCTTTTCTCAACTGCTGTGTGTATTTGTCCGTGGGATCCATTTTTATTTCTTTGTAAGTATTTTTATCCATTAAAAGGGTGTTAACTTTCATTTCATAATCTGCAGAATTCATAATCACAACTGTGTTTCCTTTGTCCGCTCTCGTAATCACTGTGTTTTTATCTTTTTTTCAAGTTTCGGAGTGTTTTAATTTCTTCCTTTGATTGAGTTGAAAACGACAAAGATGGCCTATAATCAAGAATACTCTTTACTTTTTCACCTCTGAGTAGGTCTGGATTTTTGACTTCACCATGAGAGCTAAAAATAGCAGACTCCACGTCAGTAATAATTTCTGATGTATTTACGTATGTTTGAGCCATTGTAAATTTTGGTCCTTTTGAAGGAATACTTAGCTCCTTGGATGTAAAAACCTTAGAGGACAGATTTTCCAATGGAGGACCAGGACAAAATCTAGGAAGGAAAATCCGTGTTTCTTGAAACTGTTGAAACTCCAGTTTTAAGGATTTTTCCGATAAACGAGTTTTTGCTAAATGGAATACGTGTCGAAAAGACCTTTGTGATATATGTAAAATTTGGTGAAAATCTTGAGCGGATAAATTCTGATATAATAAAGACTTAAAATTTAATATTTTATTACTAAGGACGTATCTTTTGAATCTATGATTTTTTAAGATATGTGTTAAAGTTTTGAAACCAATACCCTGGTTGAACGGGTCTTCAGATTGTGAGCCTAAATGAAAGTTGAAACGTAAAGAAGGTGGAAGAATTCGATGTCTTTTGTAAGTTTCTTAGAAATTGAACTGACAAATAAGATTTGCATGTTTTTTAACACAATTTAAAAAATCTAAAATCACAATTTTAAAACAATTTGAAAATTTTAGAAAGCCTTGTCGAACCACAAACCACATTCTTTCCTTTTTAAATTTACCTAATTCTACGAAAAATCAAGCGAAAAAACGGGGATTAATTACTTAATTCTTGTTTTTCGAAATATAAGAAAATCCTGCAGCAACTGTTCCATGGCTCTGCCATATCTTAAACCCATTGAATAACTCGGAGGTTATTAGTATTTTGTTTAAAAGTCCACCTTTTGTTATATTTTGACTGTTTTGTCTTTTGTTCAACTATTTGCTTATCAACATCCAAATATGGAATATTATCTTCAGCATCATATCCTTTGTTTAAATAATTTGATCAGCATAATAATGATTTCTCAGTTTTCTAGTCATTCTTAACAACTTTTGGTCTTCTTTCAACTGTTTGCTTCCTCAGAGCAACTGCAACTAACCTCGACGTTTGTGAAGTAATTGTGCGTGGCATCTACATACCAATTACTCTAGTTTTTTCCTTTCCTGTATGACTAAGTGTAACCCATTAAGCTGCCAAGAATCGAGGCAGTTGTGCTAACAAAAAGTTACAAGTTTAAAGTTAGTGGCGGCGTTTCAGCACTTCCTACCATTGTTTGATCATTAGACCATTCCCAACGATATACAACATAAAATATTTTCATCCCTACAGACTCGACAAGACTCAAAATTCTTCCATTCACTGATATCTGAGAAATCGCCACAAAGTTTTAACATCGTGACTGCCGCATCTTTTCCTAAGCTTACGAATCATTGCAACATCACGAAACAGTAGGTGAAAAACGACTTCAATAAGACAGCTATATCATCTAATTATAGCAGCCTGAATAGAATTAGTTTCCCGAGAACTCTCACCACTTCCGGTAAATTTTTATTTCCGATGTCTCCATAGACTAGAGCATAGGAAAAGTCACTGAGCATTGTAATTATCAATATGAAAACACCTTTACAGGCAAAACGAACATTTCGAGTGTCAGTATTAAAGCACCTTTACGATCAAAAATTAGTTTGCATGAAACAACTATAATGAGGAAGTATGTCCAATTTCAATTTATGTAACAATTTAACATAAATTAAACTAAAAAAATCAAAATTAGATTGGTATTTTTGCTAATATTTGCATTGGATAGTGGAAGTTTTGTTGTTATTTTTGTTTTTATTATGATGATTATGTATGGCCCCACCGCTACAAATAGACTTATTTATTCATTGCCAAGGGTTTAAAGAAGAAACAAATAATAACAATGGAAAAGTTAGAGCGCATATTTGTGTCACTGAAAAGCTCACTGGATATTCTCGCGGGACACCTGTGAGCTCACTGGATGTTTTTTCGTCGCTGCGTCATTATGTGACGTCACCAGTAAGCTTTCCAGTCACTGGGCTTCAACAGCTCCAGTCAATGAAACCGATGAAAAGACGCATACAATTAAGCAGTCATTGCCTCAGTGACTGGTTGCCATAATAACGTCTATTTTTGCGTCAAAACGCAAAATGCGCTTTTCTTGCCTTTTTCTTCTTTGAATGTAGTGGATCCTCAACTGATAAAACATTAAAATGGGTTTCGGACCCACTCAAAAATTGCAAACATTTCCGCCACATTGTAGTAAATTGTGTGTGTTTTTCCTCTTCACTGCCAAATATTTCGCATCGAAGACCACTAGGTATCTATAATATAAAGTATTGTAAAGAAGCAAAATTAAGAAGCAATGGCATGACTTAAAATCTATTTTTTTGGGAGAAGATAAGACTAGTATTCTTTAAAGGTGAGAAGATTTTGTTTTACTTATTGCTTTAAATATCATTTCAACATTGGGTGAAGTTTGGGATTCATATCTCAACTTCAACTATTACAATGGCTCCTGGAACAGGTCAATAACAAATATTTCGAACTGAGCTCCAATGTAAATTTCTTTATCCAGGTTTTTAAAATTTCTAGGGTTTATGAAGTTTATTGCATAGGGTGATCCTTTAGCAAGAGTGAATCCTTAATCATTGATGAAATTCCACGCATCCTGTTTATGTTTCCTCAACAGATTTCAGTAGTCCGTGGACTTTAACCTCAGTGCTTTGAAATTCTAAGTTGAGCGTGTTGACCGTTGGAAGAACATAGGCCAAAAAGAGATAGTACAGTTTCACAAAGGGGTCTTCCAGGGCTCCATATCATTAGGCGGCTTGTGGATCTCTTCCTTCCTGTGCAGGAATAATAAAAAACAAAAATTAAAGCCTTCCACTGATCCAGCAATCGATCAGCTACTGTCTCAAAAGTGAGCCATCTAGTGGAAGAGGGGTAAATCAAAGCATGGGCAGGAATGCGAGTCCATTCATAGCGGATCTGATTTTAAGTCAATTAGAATACGAATATATGATAAATAAAAATAGCCCAAGCAATGTAAAATATAACCTTTCTAATAATAAAAGATATCTGGACGATCTCTTAGTAATAAATTGTGCAGAGTTTATTGAGATTTCAAAAAATATTTATCCACAAGAGTTAATTCTGAAGCCTAGCTATGGGATGGGACACTTCGACCATTTCTTAGATTTAAATATTATAATTTCAAATAATAATAAATTAGTTTTTAAAATGTATAATGAAACGGATGATTTTAATTTTGAAGTAATTAATTTTCCATTCCTTGAAAGTAATATACATTCAAATATCACTTATTCAGCTTATTATTCCCAATTATTTAGGTATGCAAAAATATGCAGTAATTACACAGATTTTAAAAATAGATGTAAAAAGCTGAGCGAAAAACTGATCTCAAGAGGTTTTTCTGCCAAAAAAATTAGTTGGCAATTCAAAAATTTAGTTTTATGTATCATGAACTTTTAAGTAAATATAGAAAAAATTGTAAAGAAATACTGAATGATATTTTAATATAATTTCTCTTTCGCTTTTCTTTTTTGGAATTTTGAATTTGTAGATGGTTTTCAAACAAGCTTGAGGATCTTTAAATTTGTAATTGTTTCCAGATACCAATAAAAGACACATCTGGACCAGTCTTCATTTGTTCCAGAATGGTCTCTGCTCAGTGACCTCTGGGATTTTATTAAGGAAACAATGAAACACTTTTTGTATGTAATTTTTAATAGCTTGACTAGTATGCATGTATTTCACAAGTTTTACCTGACATAGGGATACCATATAGATCTTATGGTAGAGGCTCCACTGTGCCGGGTAAAGAAAGTAAAGCCTCGAAACCCGTTAAGGCAGGTGGTATTTCTTCTGATGAGCCCTAAATGGAATGTTCTACTTGGAAATACTTCGCTAGATTTAAGGTGCTTTTGGTTGTAAATTTACAACGACTTACATTCATTGATGACGACTTTGCATGGATTTGGACATTTCTATTTGGTTGATGGTTCGGTTATACTGTTTGATCCTAGGTAGTTGGATAGATGGGTAAGGTGAAAGCCTCGTTCAAGTGCACATTTGTCTCAATTGCTGGATTAGGACGACAGTTTTTTTTTCTTTTTTGCCAAGTAATTACCTCTTAAACATAATATGCAGCCAAAAACAAAAAAAAAATGGAACTTCCATACTAAGCATAACGCTTGCATTATCTGACGCAAATCCCAAAAGATTATTATTCAGAGGAATGTTTCTCTCTTTGAATACTTCATAAATGAGTTTCTTCAAGCTAGTAGCTGAAGCATTTGTAGGAACTGAGAGAGCAAGAAAGTCCTCTTTCACTTCAGCAGTACTCATGTCATAATGACGGGCTACAATGGCCAGGAACTTTGTGGCAGTTTATATCTGTACTTTTCATCGACAATTTATGAAAACTTTCGGGCACGAAGTTTGCGACTAAGCCGGACAATAGCATACGGATCAATTATGTTTTTTTTAGAATGAAAGCGGTCTTTGTTATTCCACATGCCATATGTTTACAATAGAGGAGGCTGGCATGAACTTTTCATAAGACCAGGCGAAGAATCAATAATTGAAATTTGCTTAATGTTCGATGCTACCCAGGCAGCCATTGCGATCTCAAGTCTAATTGCCTGCCTTGTGACTATTGCTTTCTCCTTTGAATCCCCATTGAGGCTCAATTTACCAGTTTTCACATCTACTTTAGTGGTTTCATTCTTGTCCGGTGGAATTTGGCAGAAGCACGATTTTCCTAGTTTGTTACTCTTCCTGTAAGTATTTTATCAAAATACTTACAATATGGTTTGTTATCATTTGAAATAGGCTGAATCCGCTCCCTTACCTTGGGTTTACCAACAATTTATCACTGTAGTTTGTTACAGGTAACTACTTGGTAAAAAAACTACCTTACTTATCCATCCAATCACGAAGGACAAAACAGTACATCCAACCCAATAATCTAAAATAGAACAAATTCAGCATTAATAAGTGTAAACAATTGTTCCAAAACCAAGCCATAACACCTAAAGTCTACAAAATTTAGTATTCCCCAATTCATCACCACATATCAGGGCTCCTCAGAGGAAAACTCACTTGCCTATACAGGTTTCGGCGCTTAAATTTCCTTACCCAGGCAAATGAACACACCTGCCATAGAACTATGTGACATACCCCTATGTAGTGTCATCTGTGGAATATCTAGGAACAATACAATACCTAAAAATACACGTAAAAAATTTTCCAAGCTTCCTTTAGCACCACTCATCTAGAACTGATTCAAACTAAATACTATCCAACTCAGAAAGAACAACACAACAGCCAGTGTACCTCCCATTATTGCATAACCACAACTGTCAACAAAAACACATTCATTTTCAAGCCATACTTTCGTTGCCTTTTTAGGCTCTTTCTGCATTCAGAACTAGGTTTATTGCTATCGTCGGTGTCAGAAGCACAGCAGTGAAAGCACTGCTGTGCTTTCATTCATCTCAATATCCCCGATCACTTACCGACAAGGACTAAATTCAGAGTCGGATTCAATAAGATATTTTTGTTGCTCCTTTCTTCACTCAAGATCCCATTTCTTTTCTTCTGATTTTCAACTCCGCTTCTTCTGCTTCTGCTTTCAATTTCTTTTCGAATTCCACTTTTTCAACTCCGGACCTAGTGATAGCTCTGATGATGTGGGGGTTGGTCTCCTCAGTACTAAGGCAGCAAAGCTCTAGTTGACTGGCAGCTCATCTCAGCTCGTTTGGCTGAGGCCCGTCTCAAGGGTCACGTGGTCAGCACCACTGTCGCTTCAGCCTATGCACCAACCAGAGCCACGGACGAAAGTATAGTTGACAATTTCTACGATGCTCTGAGTCAGTCATTGAGAACAGTCCCAAACCATGTTCTACTCATTCTAGGAGATGATCTTAACGCCCGTGCTGGAAGCCACGAGACAGACCGCGAAAGAGCTGTTGGAAGATTTGGATAGGGTGACAGGTAAGAGCGATGAAGGAGGCTTTTAGAATTTGCGAAGCAGCATAATCTTGTACTGACAAATATTTTGTTCCAACACAAACAATCCCAGAGGACCTGGTGCTCTCGAGATGAAAGAGCACAATCCCAGGTCGATCACTTGCTAATATCCTCCCGTGGGCGAAAGTCTATACAGAACTGTAGAGCCTACCATGGATCCGCCACAGAAGCGAAGAATGGCTCCGATCGTATGCTGCTAAAAGCATCCCTGACCATAAAGCTGGCCTCCAGGAAACGATTGCAACCTCCTCCGGGATACAATGTAGCACGTCTTTATGATAAAGCAGTCGAAGAACAGTTCTGCTTGGAATTGTCTAACCGTTTTGACATCTTGTCGGCGGACGACGATAACAAACCAACCACCATAAACATAGAAGACGAGCGGAGGAGGACCAGAGACACCTCTAAAAAAAGTCCTTGGCGGGCTGAATCGGAAACAAAAGAGATGGATCTCAGAAGACACCATCAAGCTATTAAACCAGAAACAACAGACCGGAAATACCGAGTCAACAGTGTTCAAAACATTGAGAAAAGAATACCGTAAATCTGCCCGCCGTGACAGACAACGCTATTGGAAACACTTGGCAGAAGACATGCAGAAGGCTGCTAGTCATTCAGATACCAGAAAGCTTTACCTACTTCTAAAAGAAGCAACTGGTAAAAGTAAAAAGATCTCAACTGGAGCGAGAGGCGATGATGGAACGCTTCTGTCAAGAAAAGATAACATAATCACAAATATGGTTTTTAAATATAATTAGTTAAATCATTTTAAAATAAATTTTTGTATAGGGCATTAAGCGAATATTCCGCCAAATCTCTATGTAAAGAAATATTACTATTTATTTTGATTTTAATTTCAATTGCCTCTCGAACAACCTGTTTTACGCCTAAATCATTGCTAATAAGGCACGTTTCTTCAAAAGCATTTTATGACTAGGGTTATCATATATGTGACTGCTTAAAGCAGAATCAAAGGAAATATTTGTACTATTAGACTTTAAAGCTTTAGTTATTTCATCTTTGTGTTGTTGTAGGCGTTTTTCTAAGTTTTGATGGGTTTTACGACATAAGAATTTCCACAGTCACATGGTATTTGATAAACCCCTCTTGGCGAGTATTTGGGGTTATATCTTTACCAGAATCTAAGAAATTCATGATTTTAAAATTATTTGTAAATACGACATAAAAATTATTTTGTGTGCCAATTGTTTTTTAAACTTGTAGTGACTTTTGGGATATATGGAAGGTAAATTGTATTTGAGGGCTTGACGGGAACTTCACATTGCAAAAGATCCTTAATTTTACGGGAGTGTCTTGCCAATCTTCGGCTAATTGTATTATTAATAAAGACAATAGGATAACCGTTTCCAAAAAGTATGTCTCTAATAAAGTTTAGTTCATCTGTGATGTAAGATTCAGAGCAAATGTTTAGGGCACAGTCAACAAGAGATGTAACAACGCCTCTTTTAACTTGTGGGGGTGATTGGATTGGGGGGTGATTGGAGGTGGGGGGGGGGGGTAGCTTGCATACGGTTGGTCTCAGTCTGCGATTTTCTTGATAATATCTAATCTGAGCAAATTTACATGAAGTGAAATTCGGTTCATTTTCCTATGTCTCATCGTTGAGTTTATATTAATGTTTACTTAACGCTAATTTTTAAATCAGTGCGTTATTCATGTTCTGTTCACCACTCGTTAGGACGGCTGGTGGCTTGAGTACAGTATAATCTATTCTGATACTCTGGTTGCAACCGTCGTGATTTTTTGGTAAAATTCTCCGTTTTGTGTCAAATTTTGCCATGGACTAATGTAGTTATTTTGGCTATTTTTAAGGGAGTTAGTTGTTGGCCCTTATCTGCTGGTTAAGTTTGTGATTTTCTAATTGTTGCTGACGTGCCTCACTCATGGAATTACGTTACTTTTTATGTCTTTCGTAGAGAAGAAATAATCTAGCACAAATTTGGGACAACCTGCTTTCTGTTTAGCCCTAGACGGTTGGCCGAAAAGAACAATCTTCGGCAATCTGTCATCTTTCATCCACACAACGTGCCATAGCCACCTCAACCTTCCTTTCATTATAGCCCTAGAGAGCGGTATTGAACCACATTTTTCGTATAGCCTATTGTTTGAAATAAGGTCAGTCAGCCGGGTACCCAGAGCAATCCTTAAGCAATTTTTCTGGAAAACATCTGGAAAATCTTCATCCACTTTTCGGAAAGCCCATGCTTCAGAGCCATATTTGACCACTGTCATCACTGTAGCTTCTAATATTCTAATTTTTGTTTGCAGACTTATCTTCCTATTCTTCCAAACTTTTTTTAACTGTGAAAAAACACCCCGAGCCTTGGCTATTCTACTTTTGACATCTTCACTGCTCCCACCATCTTTACTAATAATACTACCTAGGTAAGTGAAGCTGTCCACCTGATCAATCTTTCCATTACCCAACTTCACATTTTCATCTTCACTTATTCTTAGCCTTAGTGACTTAGTCTTCTTAACATAAATTTTTAAAACCTGTTCTAGCACCCTGAACTCGCAAAACCTCTAAAACTTCATTGATTTTGCTCACACTTTCATCTAGGATTCTTAAATCATCAGCATAATGTAAGTCAATGAGAGTTTTTCCTCCCCATTTGATTCCGTGGTCTCCCATTGCCTTTCCTGTGCTCTTTAAGACAAAGCCCATCAAAATAATCCATATAAAGTGGGATAGAACACCACCCTGCTTAACTCCTGATTTAATACAAAACCAGCTGCTTGCTAACCGCATTTCCTACCTTAACCACAGCAGCGTTATTCTCGTACATAGCACTAATCACTTAAATGTATTTGTCTGGTATACCATACAAGGATAAAACCTTTACTAAAGCTCTTCTATCAACAGAATCGAACGCTTGCTCATAATCTATTAAACTGAGGACCAAATGTGTGTGAAAACTCAGGCACTTCTCAATTATTAAACTAACAGTGAAAATTTGGTCGACACATCCCCTACCTTTTCTAAAACTGCACTGTTCTTCTCTTGAGGCTTTGTCTACGGCATCTTCCAGTCTAAAAAGTCTCATATTACTAAGTAATTTGCGACCTACAGAGACCAGACTAATCCCTCGATTATTACAACACTCACTTTTATCACCTTTCTTATAAAGTGGCTTAATTAAGGTTTTCCTAAAATCGTTAGGTACTTCTCCTTTTTCAAAAATCATATTCATAATCTCCAGTAACTTATTTCTAACCTCAGAGCCACCATATTTATGAAACTCATTTACCACCCTATCAGCACCTGGAACCTTATTATTTTTTAGTCCTTTTAGTACTGTTGCTAATTCCTCCTCACAAAGAAATCTTCCTTCACAACCAATGCATCACAAACTTTTTCATTTTCCTCTATATCTCTTCCTTCAATTCTATCTCGGTTAACCAAACTCACAAAATGTTCGGCCCGTCTCTCTTTAGTTTTTTTCTTATCGCTAATTGTGGCCCTATTCCTATCTTTAACTGGGCCAAGTCCGGATTGACTACTCCCTCTCAATATGTTAACAGGCCAGTACAATATTTTACTATTATGCCGTCTAGATGCATCTTCCAGATCCTCGACAGTTTTATTCATGGCCTCCACTTCACACCTCCTTAGTTCATATTTTAATGTTTTTTCCACTTTCTTTACATTCCTTTTGTTTTCATATGATCTATAACTAAGGTAATTCTTGTACAAGTCCTTTCTCCTTTCTTTAAAACCTAAAGCTTTTTCACTAATATTCTTAGCTGCAGTATTAGCTTTCTTCCCTAAGACACCTTCAGCAACTTCACAAATTATTTTTCTAAAACTATTCCAACCATCTTCCACATTATCAAATTTTAAACTCTCAAGTTTAGTATTCAACTGTTCATGGAAAGTGTCTCTCAAATTCTTATCTTGGAGTCTACCACCATCATAACTTCCCGGGAGGTAGTTACCCTTTCGATATTTCAGCTTTAAATTAACCCTTCACACTACCAGATGGTGATCTTTACTTTCAAACAGTTCGTGGTAACGAACTGTAAGTAAGGAGCGACCCGGCTCAATGGTAACCGAAACTCTAGAAAACGGGTTTTTGATACCAATAGATATATCAAAAGAATCAGATTTCAATGCTGATTTCAAATATATAACTTTCATCAAGTTTAGTGCTACCCATCAAAAGTTACGCGCCTGAGAATATTTGGCTGATTTTCAAAAAAAAGGGGGAAACACCCCCTAAAAGTTATAGAACCTTAATGAAAATCACACCATCATATTCAGCGTATCAGAGAACCCTACTGTAGAGGTTTCAAGCTCCTATCTACAAAAATGTGGAATTTTACATTTTTTGCCAGAAGAAAGATCACTGATGCGTGTTTATTTGTTTGTTTGTTTGTTTGTTTTTTTTTTTCCCAGGGGTGATCGTATCGACCCAGTGGTCCTAGAATATCGTGGGAGGGCTCATTGGAACGGAAATTAAAAGTTCTAGTGCCCTTTTTAAGTGACCAAAAAAAATGGAGGGCAACTAGGCCCCCTCCCACGCTTATTTTTTTTACCAAAGTCACCCGATCAAAATTTTGGAGATAGCCATTTTGTTCAGCATGGTCGAAAATATGATAAATATGTCTTTTGGGATGACTTAATCCCCCGAAGTACCCAGAGGGAGGGCTAAAAGATATGAACTTTACCCAATGTTAACATATAGTATTGGTTATTCGGAAGTATACAGAAGTTTTCAGGAGGTTTTTTTTCTGGTAGTGGGAGGGAAGGGTGGGTCGGGGGTTATGTTGGAGGATCTGTTCATGAAGGAAGTTTTCATGGGGGAAGGGAAATTGCCATGAAGGGGGCGCCGGACTTGCCAGCATTATTTATTGGTTATTGGGAAGTATACAACCATTTTGAGGAAGGATTTTTTCTGGAGGGGGGGGCTAGAGGAGGGAGTTACTCTGGAGAATATTTCCGTGGAGGATGTTTCTTTGGGGTAAGGGACATTTCTATGAAGGGGGCGCCGGATTTCCAAGCATTATTTAAAAAACGATCAGAAATTAAATAAAAAAAAAACAAGTTTTTTCAACTGAAATGTAAGAAGGAATATTAGAACTTAAAACGAACAAAAATTATAACGTATGTGAGGGGGTTCTCCCCCAAGTCAATACCTCGCTCTTTACGCTACAGTTTTTTTAGTGCTTTCAAAAGAGCTATCTATTCTAATTAAACGGCCTTTGTGATTCAGGGGTTTGTGAATAATTTTTTTTTTTAACTTTTAACGTAAAGAGCGTGGTATTGACTAAGGGGAGAACCCCCTCATGTACGTAATAACATATACTTAATAAAAAAAAACAATAAAAAAACAAGCTTTACGGCTCAATAGTAATCGAAACTTTTAAAAACGGAATTTTGATGTCAATAAATGTATCAAAAGAATGTGTTTATAATGCTGATTCTAAATATATAAATTTTATTAAGTTTAGTATTACTCATCAAAGGCTACGAGCCTGAGAAAATTTAATCGATTTTTTAAAGAGGGGGGAAACATCCCCTACAAGTGAAAGAATTTTAATGAAAATCACACCGTCAGATTCAGCGTATCAGAAAACCCTATTACATAGGTTTCAAGCTCGTATCTGCAAAAATCTGCAACTTTGTTAGTTACGTAAGTTAGTTACGTAAGTTAATTTGTAAAGAAATCCATTTAGCAAAAGGAAAGTAAAATTTTTATGCAAATAAAAGCTGCATTAACTTAAAAACGATCAGAAATTAAATTAAAAAAAACAAGTTTTTTAAACTGAAAGTAAGGAGCGACATTAAAACTTAAAACGAACAGAAATTATTCCGTATATGAAAGGGGCTGTCCCCTCCTCAACGCCTCGCTCTTTACGCTAAAGTTTGACTCTGCCTCACAACTTTATTTTTTAAAACAATGAAAAAATTTAGCGTAAAGAGCGAGGCGTTGAGGAGGGGACAGCCCCTTTCATATACGGAATAAAAAAAACGAGTTTTTTAAACTGAAAGTAAGGAGCGACATTAAAACTTAAAACGAACAGAAATTATTCCGTATATGAAAGGGGCTGTCCCCTCCTCAACGCCTCGCTCTTTACGCTAAAGTTTTTTATTGTTTTAAAAAATAAAGTTGTGAGAGGCGAAGTTCACATCCATTTAGCAAAAGAAAAGTAAAATTTTTATGCAAATAAAAGCTGCATTAACTAAAAAACGATCAGAAATTAAATAAAAAAAACAAGTTTTTTAAACTGAAAGTAAGGAGCGACATTAAAACTTAAAACGAACAGAAATTATTCCGTATATGAAAGGGGCTGTCCCCTCCTCAACGCCTCGCTCTTTACGCTAAAGTTTGACCCTGTCTCACAACTTTTTTTTTTAAACAATAAAAAAATTTAGCGTAAAGAGCGAGGCGTTGAGGAGGGGACAGCCCCTTTCATATACGGAATAATTTCTGTTCGTTTTAAGTTTTAATGTCGCTCCTTACTTTCAGTTTAAAAAACTTGTTTTTTTTATTTAATTAACATCAATAACGGCACTCCTATATAACCTAGCATCTTGTATTGATCCTGCCAGTCTTTGGTTTACAATAACATAATTAATAATGTTTGCTGTCTTACCATCACGTGAATACCATGTTAACTTATGAGCCATTTTATGATCAAACACCGTATTGGTTATAACTAGATTGTTATACCTACAAAATTGCAAAAGTCTGTATCCATTACTGTTTTCTTTTCCTACACCAAATTTACCTAGGCTAGGATACCACCTATCCCCATTTCTACCAACCTGGTCGTTAAAATCTCCCAGTAAAAACATCATATTTCTACCTGGGACCCTGTCTATTTTCTCCTCTAACTGCAAGTAAAATTTATCTGAGTCACTAGTATCTCCGTCAGTCGGTTCTATAGGGACATATACTACTATAACTGATGCCCTAAACTTTTTAGTAATAAAATAAGTAATTAGTATTCTATTATTAATACCTTTCCAGCCTAAAATAGACTTAGCTGCTTCCGTATTCATCATGAGCCCTACTCCCTGTCTCTGTATCCCATCCTTCCTGCCTGAGTAAAAAAATCTATATCACCTAATTTCATACTTCCTACCCCTGGGATATGAGTTTCTGAAACTCCTAATAAATCCAATTCGAATTGTCTGAATTCGTCAGTCAAAATGTCGATACGATAGTCATTTTTCAACGTCGTAGCATTCCAAGTTCCAATTTTCATGTTCTTTAAATCATTGGAATTATTTTTGCGTCAGGAAAAGCAATGATCCCGGATACCAGTGCAGGACCGGGATCACATGTCTTCTCAAGTCTACACCGAAGTGCCTTAGCCGGCTTAGAGCCGGACAGCAAGAAGTCCCTGGGACCTCCATAAATGGAGGCTTTGTGCAATCCTGTGCAATACCTGTAGAGGCCGTTTCATCTTCAGGAGATGTCTTTCCGAAACATGCCTTGGTGCCCTTGACTATATCATTTGCACTAAAGTAGGTCCGGACCCTCCCGTTATCGAATCAGATCATCTCCTAAACCCAGACGAAAGCTTTAAAGTGTGAACTGTAGCTGTTTTTACAAGGCCATTGCCATCTCTGATAGTTTATTCATGATTTTATTGTTTTTATGTGGGTTATGATAAAAATTTCGACAAATAAAGTGTCGCTATACTAATTAGACATACCAAAACGTGTTACCATTACTTGAACGTCAAGTAGAGAGGGGGGGGGGAGGGCGATTACCTTCGATCCCTAGGTTTTGAAAACTGCCCTTTATTATGCTCAGCCAAAATCCCCCTCCCCCTAGATTTTGAATGTCTTATCTTCATGTTTGATATTTATTTTTTATATCTTCATTAAAAATAAATATATCTCTTCTCCTCCTCCCTAAACTTTCGTGAACTGGTGCCCCTAAAACTTTATGAATAGTTACGTCACTATTAAAACCCAACTGAATAGAGAAAAATAAAGTCCTGATTTCTTTTTGATAAAATCCTAATTATTGTGGTTCATTCGTCTTTTAATGTTGAAGTCAATCAATAAATTAGGCTATACATTAATTTTACATTAGTTTTACTAGCTAATATTGAAATGAATCAATAGATTAGGCTACATATTAGCTGGCTTCCCCCAGCCCATTCTGCGTGTCCTCAGGTTGCGATAGGGGAACGCCCTGCAGATATCCTGGGTACCTTCACAGGAGGCACGGAACAAGGGGGGACCATGTCCCTTGGGAACCATAATAGAAACTGGGGCACCATCGCCCGGGGTCATCAATACAGGCGGAGGAGGTAGAAGGCTACTCAAATGTACACTCAAAAGGGTCCACTGGTTTGTCCACAAGTCCCAGGAGTTACAAACCTTCTCCCAGTAATTAGTTAAATTGCATGGTGATGCAGAACACCCACGCGGGAGGATCCTCTATAGGAGGACAACTGCGGCAGGGCGTAAGACCCAGGTCTATGGACAACGGCCTCTGCAAAGGACTGTCTCGACCCTTTCAGGGTACCTGCAAGACTGGGACCTTGCGGTCAACTCTAATCCTACTTGAGGAGTGGTGACCCCCGAGGAAATTATAGCCTAGTAAACGACACAACATTCGCATGGGATTGCACATTCCTGGTCATTTGTAAAACATGTATCAATTTAAAAATTAGACAAAAAACATTGTTGTTGAGAACATACAAGACCGATATATAAAGAGAAATACCCATTAAATACAAGATGGAAATGACCAAAGCTTCAATTATGCATCTGTTTTTTTTTTACATAGATGGGAGAAGTAATGCTCTTAGCTTTGACATATTGAATCTCACTTTGTTAAACTTTGGGTTAATAGGTTACTATGGTCTGTTTTGAGCTCTTTTAGCCCCTTTAAGGGCCAAAATGAATAGTCCTCCACAAATGATTATTGAATTATGAAAGAGCATAAAAAATAATCATCACTTAATTCTGCTGAAAAGCTAAATTTTGTTGATAACAGCAGAGTCTAGGCTGCAAATTATTAACGCTCCAGTATGGATTAAACTTAGAAAATTTTTTAATTCCCAAGCAATATGCCTCAAATTTATTTTTGATTTCTCCCAAGATACACGACAGGTCAGTAGCCGCAACTCTGGTCTGGCATCTTGCTGCACCCGCAATAAAGCGTGGTTTCGGGGGATTTTCATGAAATTTTGCCGTTCAATATAAAAACGGAAAATTTTTATCATTATCATTAACCTTAATATTAAATTTTTTCAAAAGTGTATCCTCTATTCCAATCAATAGACTATTATTAAAATCTTGAACCTTTTTATATGTATTTGTTGTACTAAGCTCCTTTGTTAAAACATCACAATATAGCTTCTGACAAATTATTGCAAAATTATTATTCGCTTTATCAATGGGTACATTTACAAAATCCCTCTTTATATTAGCAATCGCTTGTTACTAAAGTAGGAAGACAGTTTTTTTTTTTTTTTTTTTTTTTTTTTTTTTTTTTTTTTTTTTTTTTTTAGCCAAGTAATTACCGTAATAAATTGTATGACTTCAGGTTGGATCTAGTGCTGGTGGAGGAATCGTTTTCCCCGACAGACCTTAACCCTGATCCAGGTTTTAACCTGAGACAGATAATTATCTTGGGAAATCAAATGGGCTTGATTTTTGGATATGATTTGGATTTTGTTTTGTTTGTCGTTTTGGTTTTTTACCTTGTTTTTAATGATAATTTCGAATAATAGTAAGATTCAAAGCGGGCTACCGGATATTAGTAGGGGTACCGGTCGTTGTTTTCTCTGCCGAGACTATTTCACCCCTAGGTCTATTGTACAAAGCATTTTATATAATAAAAAGTTTCAATGTTTATTTCGGGGTAGGGTAAATTGTAAAACAAATAATATTATTTATCTGTTGGAATGTAAAATTTGTGGCTTACAATATGTGGGGGAAAGTATTAATAATATATATGAGAGGATTATATATATATATATATATATATATATATATATATATATATATATATATATATATATATATTATATATATATATATATATATATATATATATATATATTATCAATTTTCTGAAAAATCCCTAAGAATTTTACGAAAAACACTTCTTAACAGACGTTTGGTATTTTCTTGGATAGGGCTATTGTGACAACTTTTACCACAGCAACCAATCATTAGAACCCAAGTCATAAAATTGGTCTCAATCAGGAACCCTTATCGCTACCTAAATTCACAAAGTGCAAAGATTTTCAAACAGAGGTGTTTATTGTTTAAAGTTCAGGAAAGGTCTGCCCATTTCATACGAAAACATTGATTGAAAACGACACTAGGCTATCTGCCAAAAGAGGTAATTAGCCTTTTCAAGTTTCACAGGAACTACAATCTGAGACAATAAATATCACGACGTGAAAAAAATATGATAAACCATCCAGTGGTGGATCCAGAGGGGGGAGGGCGAGGTGTGCCCCCCTAAAGTAGTGTAATTTACCTAATTAATGTAAGTGCATTAATTGAACTTGCTCCTAACGTAAGTTTATCGGATCAACCTATTTTGCTCCCCCCCCCCCTAAAAAATCCTGGATCTGCCCCTGAAACAATCACACCTATTCCACCAGTTATTAGAATAAAAAAATCCTTATTTTCACAAATTTCATCAACCCCCCGCCCATTTTTTTATAAATTCCTACATAGGCGAATCAGTTGAGTCCAGTATACATATATAATAGATTAAGTCATAATTTGTATATAAATTAAGTCATACCTGTGAAATGGGACAGTTGCAAACCACTTGGCCGGCTCACCAAGTTTTTTCTGCTTTCGCAATAATCAATTTCTAACCATTTCTCATTGATTGACGCATACACACTAACCCGCTAATGCATAAATAAGTGGGAGGAGCTTTTTGTTCGCACCGAGAATGAAGATTCAGAAAACATCTGCAGTAAACTTACTGCCTAATTATATAAACTGTTATTTAGGGTTAGGAATGACACTTCAACTGTTTTCGTTCTTGTTATGACATTGTTTTGTTTAATGGGCTAAAAATTTCAAGTCAATGACAAATGCCCAATTTTCAAGCAGTTCAAGAACAGATTTTATAACAGGTACAACTTCTTCAATAGTTCTCCCCATTACCCTTAGGTTATTGTCGTCAGTAAAAATTCCTGCACTTGAATCACCATCATCTAAAGGTATGTTATGTTGACCCACATTATAATAACCTAGACCTAGAGCTGATCCCTGAAGGACTCCTCTTTTTCTATAATTAAATTCACTGGAAATAGTTTTGCTTACTCTAACATGCACTTCACGGTCTTCAAGATAGTTTTTTTCTAAACTTTAGCTTTCTTCCTCAAACCCCAGCCTCAATTAATCCTTGTAAAATCTGTCTATGTACCAAATCATTAGATGCACCATTGACATCTAGGAAGACAGCTACCATTATAAGTCCGTTTTGTAAAGCATAAACAGCGTCTCTTTGAAAACAAACCAGGCTCTCCATTGTGCTCCTGTTTGTCCTGAACCCACAGTGCACATCCTTGAGTATCTTTCTCTTCTTCACTTCCCAGTTTAACCTCTTTTTTGCCAGTCTCCCATACACTTTTTTAGCACAGGCAATAAAGTGATAAATCTACGATTTTCTAGCTTTGAGGTGTCTTTGCCTGGCCAAGGAATCATCACTGCTAATCCTGACTTCCATTCTTTTGGGGAATGTCTACTCATCCAGGCATTATTTATTATTCCCAACAGGACTTCTACCCATCCTTGTGGGAAGTTTTTTTTACAAATTGAGGATACACCAAATCAGCAGATGGGGCTATATTTGGCAAATTCCTGATGATGTCTTCAATTCCTAAAAAGGAGAAAGGCTGATTATATGGTTCATGTTGGTCTTTTGAGCCAATCGTTCCACTTTTGCTGCCATTCTTGCTACTGCCTCTTTATCTGGATCTTTCTTTGTATGTCTGAGTTAATGATTGACGTTTAGTAAAGGCATCATTTGACATCGGTGAAACAAAATGAACCAAAAGTTAGGTTGAAATGCATTAATTTGGTATAACTAATTTGGTTGAATTCGGCAAAATAAATGAACCAAAAATTAGTTGTAAAAAACTAGATCTGTGTTCTAAAGAAAATTTTTCATATCAGTATACAAATAAAGCATAAACATTTGCATGCATAAGAGAAAAAAACGAAAAAAAAAACACAATTATATACACCTTTTTTTGTTAAGCGAGATTCTATCTCAGTTGCCACTTCAAGCACACTTTGCAGCTTATTGTAGAAACATTCTGTTTCTGGTTGGCTTTTAGTCGTAATAGTCTTTGCACACTAAATTCAGTATTAATACGTAAAAAGATTTATACATTGACCAGAAGTCACAAAACTTAGATTTTACTTGATCAAAAACATAATAGGCAAAATTTAGTTTTTTGAATAAAAAAGACACTCGAAATAACAATTCAATATATTTATATTGATAATTTATATTAATATCGGTTATGTTGATACATCACTTAATCGTTTGAAAACCAAAAATAATTATGTACCCTTACAATTTATTTAATCGTTGCAATGTTTATTTTTTTACAGATTTAAATAAGCCAAGCTAAAACTCTTAATCTAACTGATCTAATTTAGCATAAATCATTGCAAGTAAACCCGTAATTTTTTCCTATCCGGCCTAGATAATTCTCTTTTCCAGAGAGTGGTTGAATTGTTCATGTCTTATTAACACAACTCCACGAATACAATGTCAATTCTATGTGCTATTGTGCTCTCGCAAACTAAAAATACGTTTATGCGCTATTCGCTACGTGTGCTCAGGGTTTGTCAAAGACCTAAGACATGGTTTTCCATAATACTAGTATAACAGGGAGTTTATCGAGGGAACGATTTTACATTGGAGTGAAAAGTAACAGAATGGAGGGTTTGGTTCCCTTATCGATATAATTGGGTATAATTGGGATCTGATAAGTTCTGCTAACCATTTCCCAAAAGAGTTCTTGTTCCCTGTACTTCGGATTCCCGATTCAGCATTTCCTAGGGTCCATGAGAGATTTTCATGATATCTTGCAATACATATAGTAAAATCCTAATAAACACTGGTTAATGGGGTACTCACATTTAGCGGACAAATTGACAATACTTGAAATGTAGCGCAACAAAAGTACATAGTATGTGTCTCGTGCTTCTCTAAGACTGACTTACAGGATTCACAAATCCTAGATATATACTTGCTACAAACCAACTAATTTTCCCAACTTCCCACATAATAAACTTGCTCAACCATAAGGCTGCAATTAAATGCAATTATTTGCAATTGCATAGATGCGAAAATGCATCATCTAGACGACATGTAAACACTCAAATTTTAAGATTTTAATTGAATTTAACCACGAAAAGACTCTTGACTTCCTTGAGAATTTAATTACTAAAACTAAATTTTGACTGTTATCTCTCTTTTTGGTTTGTAAAATAACATATAATTTCCAAGTGAGGCAAAAGCTAACCACAGTATATTTTTGTCTTTTCGTTTGCTTCTTTAAAGGTGGATTATGAAACAATAGTTTTAAAAGATGAGACTTTTGTCAATTTGTAGGGTAAACGTTTTAACTTTGTAGGGGAAACTTTTTCAAGTTGTAAGGGAAAACAGTTCCTTAAACTATGCGATATGTCGCATATCTTCCTTCCCCTAATTGATGATGCCCACATCATTAAACTTAAGGCATGATGTTAACGCTTTTCGTGTTTAATTACTATTTCAACAACTAAAACATTTTTATTATATTTTTTTAAGAGATTATGTTTCATGCTTTCATTCACCGTGGGGGAGTAACATTATAATTTTCATCCTTCATCCAAAATTAAAATAAGATTTACCCTATTATACTTGTTACACTTCTACACCTCATATTGAAACGGTATCACTTGAATAGAATCCCTCATTACATTCCTCATCCTTAGATAGAAATAGTTACACTTAGTACGATTATAATTGTGAATACCTGCCCAATTATTTTTTGTTTTTTGCTAAGTTATATTTTAGGTTAAGATAAAACTTGTTTTAGTTCCGTTCAATTGATTTTGGGTATTCAAAATTATGAACATAAAAATTAGAATTAACAATGCAATAGAACTTTGCAATATTATAACATAACCATAGAACTGCACAAATCACGATATTTCACAGATGTTCTGGCATATATTATTTATAGTTGTTCACTGAATTTGTCTTATTTTTTGTTTCACATCTTGCCATAATTCTACATGTCTATTATATCTACTGTTTTCACTTGTTGATTGATTAAGTTACTGTTCTTACTATAGATTCAAATTTAGTCCCTTTTTCCCAATTTAACTTAAGAATAAAATTGAAATTTCTAAGTCTAAAAGTTTTTCTTAAAAAACAGTGTCAAAAGTTCCACTAGGTCTTTATTTTTGAAAGTTAGATTTATCCCGGTAGCTATCTAGACCTTACTTGGATTTGGTTGTTCATGGATTGAGATTGTTTTTGCTTATAGATTGCTGGTCATATATTGTTTTTTGCTTATGTTAAGTTTGTTGTTTCTTGATGACGTTGTCTTCAATAGTCATCCGTTTCAAGCTGGAGTTGCAGGCATTATAGCTTTGGTTGTAGTCCAATTGGCTGCTGCATCACGGCTTTGGTCGTGTTTTGGTTGTCTTGCAAGGTAGTGTCTTCAGTTTTCATTTTGGGATACATGGATTCTGGTCTGCATACAATTGATTTCCGTGCGTACCTTTCTTTTAAATTGAGGTACATAGTTTAAGTGCATATTTCTGTTGAGGATGATTCGCATCTTTGTTGAGTTTTTCTTTGCTTTGTCAAATGATTGGTAAGATGGGAAGCAACATCATTCCAAACGATTAACTTGTTGTCTTTTTCAGGACGGTATTTCTCCTTGTTGTTTTTTTCAGTGCGGTATTTCTTCATGGTAATATGGGATATGGCATAGCTTTGAGGGAAATAATTTGCTGTGTTTTTCTTCATGATGATTGGGACGATTAGGTGCCTTCTATGGTGGCAAAAAATTTGATCGGGAAATATCAACAATACATCTTCTTGGGTCTCTTCGGAGGTTTACTAATTATGGCAATAGATGTTACTTTTGATTAAGGGCATACTTAGTGGTTGGTATCTGCGTGATGTGCCAGTACCTGTGACAAAGATTTCTCGGCAGATTCGTGTTCTATAATAGGTTCAATACACACAAAATAAACAAAAATTCTTTTTGGTAATATAAGTAATACTCTAAGCGTATCATTCACCACTAGACATTACTGTGGTGGGAACATACAAGATTATACTTTAAAATATTCTAGCAAATTAGTTAAAATTAGAGGTCTGATTACGTATAGTTTTGCGCCTTTCTTTTAACTCATGTATAGCTGTTCAAACACAAATGAAGAAATACGGGGTTATTTCATTCATTTCTTTGTTTCATAGCTGATCAACTTTATATTAGCAATATTTAATTACAATAGGGGCTGAATATTGTCAAATACAAGGGAGGACCTCTTCTCTCTCTTGTGCTATACAATCCCCCTGGTTTATGAGGCTTAAATATCTTCAGGGGCAGAGAGATTTAATTGATACAATTTTTGTGCATCAATATCCTCGTGACTGGGTTTCTTCCTTCGTAGTTATAAGGGTTCATCCTAGTTCAATATAGGGGCGCTCTCATTGTTAGCTAAACAAGAAACGAGAAATATATTATACTTTTATATCGGGAATTCAGTTTCAACGTATTCCAGCCTCTGGTCTCCGTTATTGAAGATTCCTCAGTAACTGCGTGAACAGCGTTTGTATTCATCGAAAATGACATGGTCATCATTATGGTCTCTAAAATTAGTGTCAACACTAGTTATGTTACCTTCAAAAATAATTTTCATGATAATATTAATTTTTGTTGAGTATAGGGATCCAAGACAAAATACTTTGGGAGATGTACTCTCTTCTATCTTTGAAAGAGTTTCTCTTCCCAAGTCTGAAATTATTGACCATGTGTTATTATATCAGTCATAGTATTCAGCCGATATACTGAATATAACCTCTAGGATTAAATGACTTTCTTAAACCATCCAAGTCGTTTTTAGAGTCTAATTCTGCCAATCAGTAATCTAGTAAGCACCGTGGCTTAATTGTTCTTTTATTTTTTTATTGACATTCAATTCTTTTTATTAACCCTTATTTTGCCTGGTTGTACGGCAAGAGAAAAAATAATACAATTTACATATATACGGGGCATAAGTTTTAGGAACAATTAATCATTGGTAAAAGAATGTATTATTCTTAATTGTACATATAAAATGATAATTTGTCAGCTAATTTCAGTTGCATTTGTATATTTGAGGTCTGGGGCCTGGCGACTCCCGGTAGCATGAGGTCTACATTACTGATAAATGCTTATTTTGTAGTTTTCTGTCCTAAAGCAATATAATAGGGCAGAATTGCTTTTTTTATAAAACATATCTCTGTACATAATAATTATAGATCAGCAGTTAATATTTTGGTAAGGCAAATTGTCAGTAATACTAGAGTAACCATTTTCTGCGATTTTTGTTACGCTTGATTCTCCTCGTCGTATTACTTTAAGTTGACTGATCTCGGAGTTAATTGCTTCATACCTCTGACGAGCCTTAATATCATCTTGATCTTGAAAAAGCAAGCACATCCCAAAGGGATATCATAGCTGAAAACACATTCTTCCGTTTGATTTGTTAGAGGACCATTTTATGGAAGCACTGTTTAATTCCAGGAATAACTCAGGTCTGGCAGGAGACGCTGCAGTTCGAGAATGAGAGGCTGACTTGGCATCTTTATAAAATACCAGCATGTGGCCATAAAGCATTCCATAAGACGAAACTCCAATTCTTCCAAATTTTCTTACCATTTTCTGTTATTTTTGCTATGTTTAATTCTCCTCGTCGTATTACTTTCTTCATGTCTCTAATTTTCAGTTGCAACAATTTGCATACATGTTCTTGTTTAAGAAGTTCACCTTTATCCAAAGCTGACGACACACCTTGAAAACTTAACATCATACCTTGAACAAATTCAGCAGGCAGAAATTCTTGAACATCCTTGAAAACTCTCCAAAGCACATTTACGTCCAATTTTACAGGCAGTATTTTATAAATTAATTTCGGGTTACAAGACACGGTATCATCCGGCCTCGTTTCCTATTCAGTAAAAAGAAAAACTTCCAGACTTTCCACATGACGCTCAATCAAAGTTTGTTGCTCTTCAGCTTTGCCATTTGTAACCAAGAAATTTTCAGCAAGGTTTTGGCCCTTTTATAATCAGCTGATGGTTTGGTTGAAAAATCAAACTGCGTATCTTCACCTTGTATCACAAATACATTCTTCTTTAGTTCGTTATTTGAAAAATTAATGAAAAACGTTGAACGTTGAACGTAATTTGATCTTTGAATTGTATTTGTTCGAACTCACACCCTGATGCCAAAGTATATCATCAACTGTACTTTCTCCTTTGGACTTCTCAATTCCAGGATGAAGACGAAAAGGTGGAGGTACACCTTTTATACCTGAGATTATACCTGAAATATCATATAATTAAGCAAGAAGATGAAATTGAGACTTGGAGAGATGAACTTCCAAATTAGGAATAGTCAAGTAAGTATTTTGG
>CM051271.1:4121851-4169351 GCA_027921565.1 Artemia sinica | reverse complement strand
TATATTCGTTAGGTAGGGTAAAGTTTCATGCCTATCTCGTCTATTTTTTTTGTCTAAATTCCTATGATATTTGAAAGTAATCTATGTCTGTTCTCAATTAACCATTAGCTTGAGGGTGGTATGGGTTTGTTACTAATTTGTTTATGTGGAGGAAGCTCATCAGATCTTTAGTCACTTTTGAAACATAGTTACTACCATTATCACTTAGGACTGTATTTTGGAATAGTTTAGCTAGAACTTTACTTGTGGTATAGACACTTTGATTTTTCAATGCTTTCTTGACGGTGAAACCAGAAAAATGGTCTATTACCAACAGGATGCAAGTATGACCTTTACTGGACGTGAGTAGACCTCCACTAGTAACATACAAATCAAAAGAAATAATAGAAAACATAGAAAAGTATCTGCTGAGCTAAAGTTTAAAATGGCCATTACTTTTCTTTGAAAAACTCATTTTTCGGAAAGTTCTTTTCTAATTAATATAAAAAACGTTAGGAATTAACAACAGCGTTGCTACGGGTGACACTTTCATGCTACTTTTTGGCCTTTTTTTGAAAGTGACACTTTTTGGGAAACGTGATACTTTAATTAAATTGGCATTCTCATCACACTAATTATAAATAACATCCATGTTGGAAACCTTCTGATTAATTACTGCCAAAAATAGGATTTATGTCAGACTTTTACAGTGAGAGAAGGAGGCGATACCCAAACTCTTGTTTGTAGTGATTTTTCTTCGTTTCAAGCTTGATTTGCACATTCAATTTAAGTTTTACTCGTTTTCAGATTTATTTATTCATTTATATTAATATGTATAGTTTGTTTGTTTGCATTAGTTGTTTATTTAATTTCTGTTCGTTTAAGTTTCATTTATACTTCAATAGCAAAATATTTTTTCGTTTAAAGTGTGATTTTCATATTCAATCTAAGCATTACTCGCTTTAAGATATATTTATTCATTCATATTTTTACTTGTTGTAGGTTTTTTGCTATGATTGTTTATTTAATTTCTGTTCGTTTTGGGTTTCATTTATTCTTTAATAGTAATTTATGGTTGTTTTGTGTTTGCATTTTAACAGGTATTTGTATCTGATGAGTTAAAGTTTGAAATACCCTTCACTTTTGTTTGAAAAACTTATTTTTCGGAAAGTTTTTTTTTTAATTAATATATAAAAAATAGGAATTAATAACAGCGTTGCCACGGGTGAAACTTTTATACTACTTTTTGGCCTTTTTTAAAGAGGCACTCTTTGGGAAACGTGATACTTTGAAAAAAATGAGATTCCCATCCCATTAATCATAAATAGCATCTATTTTGGAAACCTTCTGATTAATCACTGCCAAAAAAGGATTCATGTTATTCGCAACATTTGATTTGAAGATTGGTTAACTAACTAAACTAAGTATTTAAAGTATCTTCTATCTAAAGTAGTAACTTTAAGAGAAGGTATCTCATAAAGGTAATGTTTGTGTTGGGCTATTCTTAGGTAAAATTATCCCCCCCTCCTTGGATACCTAACTATACCTAGGTGATTTCGTTATGCATAAAACCATATCTACGAGAATGTCTGGGCACTAAAAGTGGATTGAGACAATAGCCAGCGATTTTCTTGGCTAAAATATAGAATTTGTTTGTTCAGGCAGGAAGGATGGGGTTCTTAGACAGGGAGTAGGGCTCATGATGAATAAGGAAGCTGCTAAGTCTTGTTTAGGCTGAGAAGATATTAATAATAGAATACTAATTGCTCATTTTATGACTAATAGTTCAGAGTATCAGTTATAGTAGTATATACCCCTGTAGAACCGACTGACGGAAATGCTAGTGACTCAGATGAATACTAGTGACTTACAGTTACAGAAGCAAATAGACAGGGTTCAAGGTATAAATATGATGCTTTTACGCCCAGGTTGATAGAAATAGGGATATATGGTACCCTAGCCTAGGTAAATTTGGTGTAGGAAAAGAAAACAGTAATGAATACACACTTTTGCAATTTTGTAGGTATAACAATCTAGTTATAGCCAATACGGTGTTTGGTCATAAAATGGCTCATAACTTAACATGGTATTCACGTGATGGCAGACAGCAAACTTATTGATTACGTTATTGTAAACCGAAGACTGGCAGGATCAATACAAGATACTAGGGTATATTGGGGTGCCTATATTAATGTTAAGACTAAAGATCACCATCTAGTAGTGTCAAGGGTTAATCTAAAGCTGAAATATCGGAAGGGTAACTACCTCCCGGGAAGTTATGATGTTGGTAGACTACAGGATAAAAATTTAAGATAAACTTTCCAGGAACAGTTGAATACTAAACTTGAGAGTTTAAAATTTGATAATGTGGAAGATGGTTGGAATAATTCTAGAAAAATAATTTATGAAGTTGCAGAAGGTGTCTTAGGCAAGAAAGCTAGAACTGCAGCTAAGAATATTAGTGAAAAAGCTTTATGTTTGATAGAAAGGAGAAAGGACTTGTACAAGAATTACCTTAGTGACAGATCATATGAAAACAAAAGGAATGTAAAGAAAGTGGAGAAAGCATTAAAATATGAACTAGGGAGGTGTGAAATAGAGGCCATGGATGAAACTGCTGAGGATCTGGAAGATGCAGCTAGACGGCATAATAGTAAAATATTGTACTGGTATCTTAAGAAATTGAGAGGGAGTAGTCAATATAGACTTGGCCCAGTTAAAGATAGAAATGGGGCCGCAATTAGCGATAAGGAAAAAACTAAAGAGAGATGGGCCGAACATATTGAGAATTTGCTTAACCGAGATAGAGTTGAAGGAAGACATATAGAGGAAAATGGAAAAGTTTATGATACCTTGGATGTGAAGAAAGATTTGTTTTGTGAGGAGGAATTAGCGACGGCACTAAAAGGACTAAAAAATAATAAGGCTCCAGGTGCTGATAAAGTGGTAAATGAGTTTCTTAAATATGGTGGCTCTGAGGTTAGAAATAAGTTACTGAAGATTATGAATATGATTTTTGAAAAAGGGGAAGTACCTAACGATTTTAGGAAAACTTTAATTAAGCCACTTTATAAGAAATTTGATAAAAGTGAGTGTGGTAATTATCGAGGGATTAGTCTAGTCTTCGTAGGTAGTAAATTACTTTGTAATATGATACTTTTTAGACTGAGAGAGGCCATAGACAACGTTTAAAGAGAATAACAGTGCGGTTTTAGAAAAGGTAGAGGATGTGTCGACCTAATTTTCACTCTTAGGTTAATAATTGAGGAAGTGCCCGAGTTTTCAAACACCTTTGGTCCTCAGTTTTATAGATTATGAGCAAGCGTTCGATTCTGTTGATAGAAGAGCTTTAGTAAAGGTTTTATCCTTGCATGGTATACCAGACAAATACATTAAAGTGATTAGTGCTATGTACGAGAATAACACTGCTGCGGTTAAGGTAGGAAATGAGGTAAGCAGCTGGTTTTGTATTGAAACAGGATTTAAGCAAGATTATGTTTTATCCCCCTTTATATGGATTAATTTGATGGACTTTGTCTTAAGGAGCACAAGAAAGGCAATGGGAGACCACGGAATCAAATGGGGAGGAAAAAGTCTCCTGGACTTAGATTATACTGATGATTTAAGCATCCTAGATGAAAGTTTTAGCAAAATGAATGAAGTTTTAGAGGTTTTGCGAGTTCAGGGTGCTAGAATAGGTTTTAAAATTAATGTTAAAAAGACTACGTTACTAAGGCTAGGAATAAGTGAAGATGAAAAGATGAAGTTGGGGTAATAAAAAGATTGATCAGGTGGACAGCCTCACTTACCCTGGTAGTATTATTAGTAAAATGGTTGGAGCAGTGAAGATGTCAAAAGTAGAATAGTCAAGGCTCAGGGGGTTTTTCACAGTTAAAAAAATTTTGAAAAATAGGAAGATAAGTCTGCAAACCAAGAATATAATATTAAAAGCTACAGTGATGACAGTGGTCAAATGTGGCTCTGAAACATGGGCGTTCCGAAAAGCGGATGAAGATTTCTACATGTTTTCCAGAGAAATTGCTTAAGGATTGTTCTTGGTACACCGGCTGAATGACCGTATTTCAAACAATAGGCTATACAAAAGTGTCGTTCAATGCCGCTGTCTAGGGCTATAATTACAGAAACGTTGAGGTGGCTAGGGCACGTTTTGCGGATGAAGGATGACAGATTGCCGAAGATTGTTCTTTTCGGCCAACCGTCTAGGGCTAAATGGAAAGCAGGTTGCCCTCGTTTGGGGTGGGAGGATGTCATAAAGAAAGATTTAAAGGAAACGGGAACTTCATGGGTGGGCGTAAAAAGGGAGGCTTTGAATAGATTAAGATGGAGGAGGAGCGTGCGTAGCTGTGTTGGCCTCAGGCGGCATGGTGCTGCGGTGAGTTGTTAGTAGTAGTAGTAGTTTCCAGGCTTAACATAGCCTATGATAAGTTGATTTTTTAATGTTTTCTTATCCTTGCCGAGTTGCTTGTACCCAGTTGGTAAAGGTTCAGACTAGCTACACCTGTAGTGTAGGGGCCAGAGGTTTGAGGTACTAACCAATAGAACCAGGATATACATTAAGTGAGTTGTTATTAGTTTGTTTCTACTAGGCAGTATTTATTTAATTTTACAGCGCAAATGACAGAAGAATACTCAGCAACAAATAAGTTGTTGATATAAGAAATAAGCACATAGAAGACTATGTGCTCTTTTGAGTCCTTTAAGGGCTCAGATTACAGTTTTCCCTACAAGCAACTCCTGAATTATGAAAAAGCATAAAAAGGGATCGAATGACGTATTTGCTTTCATCCTTGCTAAATTATTTTGTCAACATAAAATTTAATATCAAAATTACCCGTCCAGCAAAGCCTATTTAAATGTAATTATTCTGCTTCACAACACTATTGTTTGGCTCAAGGGGAGTGAAGACAATATAACCCAATGAATCAGAATTTATTGAAAAGCTGGAGTGTCCATGGTGGCTTCAAGTTCCGGGGGGGGGATGTGTACATCTTATATTTTTTTTGTTCCCTCTAGATTTTGAAAATCACTTTTTTGTGTATTTTCATTTAAAAAAGCCCTTCTACAAATTACCCCTCCCCACCTGATTTTTATAGATATTTCTCCCAATCCTCCTAGAACCCAGCTCTTTTTTCCCTCATTGTTTTTTTTTACTTCTTTCGGCAGGTATAGAAGTGTTTTAGGTGGTAAAGACTAGCCTTTGTAGGTGCTATTCTTTCTGAGCATTTAAGACTGCTGCCTTAAAAATTTGCCAGCTTTTCTGTGCGTCTCATCTATCAACTAAATCCTCCCATTTAACCTTAGATAGGTCCCCCTTTATCTGCTCATAGTCAGTAAAAATTTGTTTATTTTATTATTCATATTGTTGTTTACTTGTATCTCAGTCAAGATAAAAACATGGTCGCTTCTCGCAGAATGATAAGATAGTGGGGAGCGACCCGGCTCAATTGTAACCAAAGCTGAAAAAGGAGAAAAATAGATTTCAGTAGCCACTGTTGCTCTCCTGAAAAAATAATCATTTTTAAATACAAATCCTTCCATGGACATTCGACAGTTCTTGTTTAAAGTGCGCAATCAAAGTGAAACAAACTCGAAACAAAGTGAATTTGAGAAGAGGGACTGTACTTACTTACTTATACTTGGATCAGGACGTAAGATATGTAGCTCTCCCTGGCGACAGGATCAGGCAGACTGTTGAATTCCACAGGTTCAAGCCATGAAGGGCCCATCTGCGACCATGTCTCTGAAACCACCAATTGGCTTGAGGTAAGATTTTACTGTGTTAAGCAAAGTTTTGTCTTGTCTTCCATGTCGTTTCCTCAAATCAGATGCTGGTTTGCAGCTTTGGCTTTGATTTGTGAGTCTCGGCTATTCTTCGGCAAACATGACCGAACCAGGACAGGTGGTGGCGTCGAACGATAGATGTGATGTCATACTTCCGGTCACATCGTTGGCGGATGATCTTATTTGGGATTCGAACGCTGAGTCGTAACCCCAATATGCTTCTCAGGCATATATGTTCAAAAGTGTTGAGAGCATGTGCCTCGGTGACTTTTAAGGGCAACGTCTCACAGCCGTACAGTAAGACTGATTGGAAGAGGGCATCGTAAATAAGAATTATTGTTTTCCGGTGGATTTCTTTCCTTTTCCATAGCGGCTTCCACAGCTGTGCAAAGACAGCGGAAGCTGATGCATTGCGGCATTGGATTTCTTCGCTACATCCGCCTTTAATGTTAATGTATGATCCGAGATACTTGAATTTATTGACAACTTCAATCTGCCTATGGTTAAGGGTTATAGGGGTAGAGTTTATACCCGGGGCATTAGACATAGCTTTAGTCTTGTCAATATTAACCTTGAGCCCCACTGAGGCAGCAACTTCGGACACTTTCAGAAAGTAAGTAAAGCTAAATGGGTCGTATGATCTTAGGTGGGACACAGTCCTCTTCCATTGCCATCCAAATTCCTCCCTGGATGACTGAATCAAAGGTCATAATAAAGTCAGTGAAGACAGAAACGGCGATTTGTTGATGCTCGGCTCTATGTTCAAAAATCTGTCTCAAGGTGAAGAGCTGGTGAATACAGCCCATGCCGGCTTGGAAACCAGATTGTTTGGGGCAGGTTCTTTCGTTATGGATTTTGTGGAATCGGTTGAGCAGAATAATTGCAAAGATCTTTACCGCAATGCTCAAAAATGAGATCCCTCTCTTATTTTTGCATTCAGTGCGATCGCCTTTTTTGAAGACAGGCATTATAACTGAGTCTTGTAATTCCTGGGGAAACCGTTTTTGAGACCAGATTGAGCAAAAGAGCTTCTGTAGTTTCAGGGAGTTTCAGAGAGCTTCAGGGAGAATAGGAGCAGATTTGTAGACTTCTGCCGGGATACAATCTGTGCCTGGCGCCGTGTGGTTCCTCAGCTTCTTGATTGCCTCTTTGATTTCTTGTATTCAGGGAGGGTGAACATTTATGTTGCTGTATGGGGCTTGTTGACTTAGTGGTACTGTGTTAAGGATAGGGTTACTTGGCGGGAGTGCAGTGCCCTATTATTGGGAGGCATTTGAGTGGAAGGGATGTTGTGACTGGGTTTCAGTAGCTTCTGGAAGTGATTTTGCCATCTTGCAATTATGTCATCTTTTCTTCACAGAAGCGTTCCATCTTCGCCTCTCGCTCTAGTTGAGATCCTTTTACTTTTCCCAGTTACTTCTTTTAGTAGTTGGTAAAGCTTTCTGATATCTGAATGACTAGCAGTCTTCAGCATATCTGCTGCCAAGTGGATCCAATAGCGTTGTCTGTTACGGAGGGCAGATTTATGGCATTCTTTTCTCAATGTTTTGAACACTGTTGACTCGGTATTTCCGGTCTCTTGTTTCTGGTTTAATAGCTTGATAGTGTCTTCTGAGATCCACCTCTTCTGTTTTCGATTCAGCCCGCCAAGGACTTTTTTTAGAGGCGTCGGTTATGGCGTATCTGGTCCTCCTCCGCTCGTCTTCTATGTTTATGGTGGTTGGTTTGTTATCGTCGTCCGCGGACAAGATGTCAAAACGGTTAGATAATTCCAAGCGGAACTCTTCTGAGATGGTTTTATCATAGAGACGTGCTACATTGTATCTCGGAGGAGGTTGCATTCGTTTCCTGGAGGCGAGCTTTATGGTCCGGGATGCTCTTAGCAGCATACGATCGGAGCCATTCTTCGCTTCTGTGGAGGATCCCCGGTAGGCTCTACAGTTCTGTATAGACTTTCGCCCACGGGAGGATATTAGCAAGTGATCGACCTGGGATTGAGCTGTTCCATCTCGAGAGCGCCAGGTCCTCTGGGATTGTTTGTGTTGAAAGAACATATTTGCCAGTACAAGATTATGCTGCTTTGCAAATTCTACAAGCCTCCTTCCACGCTCTTACCTGTCACCCTATCCAAATCTTCTAACAGCTCTTTGGCGGTCTGTCTCGTGGCTTCCAGCATGGGCGTTAAGATCATCCCGTAGGATGAGTAGATCATGGTTTGGGGCTGTTCTCAATGACTGAATCAGAGCATCTTAGAACTTGTCAACTATACATTTGTTCGTGGTTCTGGTTGGTGCATAGGCTGAGGTGACAGTGGTGCTGAACAGGTGGCCCTGAAAACGGGCCTTAGCCAAACGAGCTGAAATGAGCTGCTATTCAACTAGAGCTTTGCTGCCTTAGTACTGAGGAGACCTACCCCCACATCATCAGAGCTATCACCAGGTCCGGAGTGGAAAAAGTGGAATTCGGATGTTCCACCAGGGATAGAGACAGGATCGTCTTCCAAATTTCCATTTAGCCGTGTTTTGGATACACACAGAGAGACGGGAAGCACAAGAAAAGAAATGGGATCTTGAGTGAAGAAAGGAGCAACCGATATATCTGATAGAATCCGACTGTGAATTTCGTCCTTATGGGTAAGTGATCGGGGATATTGAGATGAATGAAAGCACAGCAGAAACTTCTGACACCGACGATAATAATAAACCTAGTTCTGAATGCAGAAAGAGCTTAAAAAGGCAACGAAAGTATGGCTTGAAAGTGAATGTGTTTTTGTTGACAGTTGTGGTTATGCAATAATTGGAGGTAAACTGGCTTTACTGTTGTTCTTTCTGAGCTGGGTAGTTTTTACTTTGAATCAGTTCTAGGTGAGTGGTGCTCAAGGAAGCTTGGAAAATTTTTTTGGGTATTGTATTGTTCCTAGATATTCCACAGGTGACGCTACATAGGAGTATGTCACATGGTTCTATGGCAGAGGTGCTCATTTGCCTGGGTAAGGAAATTTAAGTGCCAAAACCTGTATAGGGAAGTGAGGTTTCCTCTGAGGAGCCCTGATATGTGGTGATGAATTGGGGAATATTAAATTTTGAAGACTTTAGGTGTTATGGCTTGGTTTTGGGACAATGATTTACGCTTATTAATGCTGAATTTGCTCTATTTTGGACTATTGGGTTGGATGTACTGTTTTCTCCTTCGTGATTGGATGGATGGGTAAGGTAGTTTTTTTTACCAAGTAGTTACCTGTAATAAACTACAGTGATAAATGGTTGGTAAACCCAAGCTAAGGGAGCGGGTTCAGCTTAGTTCAAATGGCAAGAAACCATATTGTAAGTATTGTGATAAAACACTTACAGGAAGAGTAACAAACTAGGAAAATCATGCTTCTGCCAAATTCCACCGGACAAGAATGAAACCACAAAAGTAGTAGATGTGAAAACTGGTAAATTGAGCCTCAATTGGGATGCAAAGGAGAAGGCAATAGTCACAAGGCAGGCAATTAGACTTGAGATCGCAATGGCTGCCTGGGTAGCATCGAACAATAAGCAAATTTCAATTATGGATTCTTCGCCTGGTCTTATGAAAAGTTCATGTCAGACTCCTTTATTGTAAACATATGGCATATGGAATAACAAAGTCTGCTTTCATTCTAAAAAACATAATTGCTCCGTATGCTATTGTCCGGCTTAGTCGCAAACTTCGTGCCTGAAAATTTTCATAAATTGTCGATGAAAGTAAAGACAGACCTGTTCCAGGCGCCATTGTAATAGTTGATATTGAGCTATGAAGCCCAAACTTCACCCAATGTTGAAATGATATTTAAAGCAATAAGTAAAACAAAATCTTCTCACCTTTAAAGAGTACTAGTCTTATTTTCTTCCAAAAAATAGATTTTAAGTCATGCCATTTTTTTTAATTTCGCTGCTTTACAAAACTCTATATTATAGAAGCCCAGTGGTTTTGGATGCGAAATACTTGGCAGTGAAGAGGACAAAAACGCACAATTTATTACAATGCGGCGGAAATACCTTCAATTGAGTCTCAATGGGGATGCAAAGGAAAAGGCAAATTGAGCCTCAATGGGGATGCAAAGGAGAAGGCAATAGTCACAAGGCAGGCAATTAGACTTGATATCGCAATGGCTGCCTGGGTAGCATCCAACAATAAGCAAATTTCAATTATGGATTCTTCACCTGGTCGTATGAATAGTTCATGCCAGACTCCTCTATTGTAAACATATGGATTGTGGAATAACAAAGACCGCTTTCATTCTAAAAAACATAATTGCTCCGTGCGGATCAAGCTTAGTTCAATTGGCAACAAACCATTTTGTAAGTACTGTGATAAAATACTTACAGGAAGAGTAATCATTGTCCGGCTTAGTCGCAAACTTCGTGCCTGAAAGGTTTCATAAGACTTTTTTTTACCAAGTAGTTACTTGTAATGCACTACAGTGATAAATGGTTGGTAAACCCAAGCTAAGGGAGCGGATTAAGCCTAGTTCAAATGGCAACAAACCATATTGTAAGTATTGTGATAAAAATACTTACAGGAAAAGTAACAGACTAGGAAAATCATGCTTCTGCCAAATTCCACCGGAAAAGAATGAAACCACTAAAGTAGTAGATGTGAAAACTGAAAATTGAGCCTCAATGGGGATGCAAAGGAGAAGGCAATAGTCACAAGGCAGGCAATTAGACTTGAGATCGCAATAGCTGCCTGGGTAGCATCCAACAATAAGCAAATTTCAATTATGGATTCTTCACCTGGTCTTATGAAAAGTTCATGCTAGACTCCTCTATTGTAAACATATAGCATGTGGAATAACAAAGACCTCTTTCATTCTAAAAAACATAATTGCTCCGTATGCTATTGTTCGGCTTAGTCGCAAACTTCGCGCCTGAAAGTTTTCATAAATTGTCGATGAAAGTACAGATATAACTGGCACAAAGTTTCCAGTTATGGTAGCCCGTCATTATGACATGAGTACTGCTGAAGTGAAAGAGGACTTTCTTGCTCTCCTAGTTCCTACTAATGCTTCAGCTGCTAGCTTGAAGAAACTCATTTATGAAGTATTCAAAGAGAGAAACATTCATTCGAGAAATCATCTTTTGGGTTTCGCGTCAGATAATGCAAGCGTTATTCTTAGCATGGAAGTTCCATTTTTTTTGGTTTTTGGATGCATATATCACAGCTTTGCATTATGCTCGGCTGCAACCTGTGAAAAGCTTCCTTCAAAATTGTAAAGTTCAGCAGCGACAAATACAAGGGGCTAAGAGTTTAAGAGGGTAAGGGGCTAAGAGTTTAAGGAGTTCCAAGAATTTTGAAATGTTGCAGAGCACCCTTTGATCTACCCCTGTTCCACTAGATGGCTCACTTTTGAGACAGTAGCTGATCGCTTGCTGGATCAGTGGAAGGCTTTAATTTTCTTTTTTTATTATTCCTGCACAGGAAGGAAGAGATCTACAAGCAGCCTAATGATATGGAGCCCTGGAAGACCCCTTTGTGAAACTGTACTATCTCTTTTTGGCCTATGTTCTTCCAACGGTCAAGACGCTCAACTTAGAATTTAAAACACTGAGGTTAAAGTTCGCGGACTACTGAAATCTGTTTAGGAAACATCAACAAGTTGCGTGGAATTTCATCAATGATTAAGGATTCACTCTTGCTAAAGGATCACCCTTTGCAATTAACTTCATAAATCCTAGAAATTTAAAAAAACTGGATAAAGATATTCACATTGGAGCTCGGTTTGAAATATTTGTTATTGACCTGTTCCAGGAGCCATTGTAATAGTTGAAGTTGAGATATGAAGCCCAAACTTCACCCAATCTTGAAATGATATTTAAAGCAATAAGTAAAACAAAATCTTCTCACCTTTAAAGAATACTAGTCTTATCTTCTCCCAAAAAATAGATTTTAAGTCATGCCACTTAATTTCGCTGCTTTACAAACTTTATATTATAAGTGGTCTTCGATGCGAAATACTGGATTAAAAAAAAACACACATTTTACTAGAATGTGGCGGGAAAACATTCAATAGTTTTTAGGATCTTTCAGTTTCTTTAACCCAATCACATCAGCATCACGGAGTATTTTCAGCTTTGAAGACAGTCATTTATTTCAAGCCCACTAATTTTGAGTGTAAAGGCTTCTCCGTGCTTTAAAGACAGGAAGTTATTTCAAGCATACTATTTTTGAGTGTAAAGGGGCTCGTTGAACTGTTCCTATCTTCTAGTTCCTGGAGACATGGGAAAAACAAATTTACCGGATGTTCTCGTCAATCTAATTGTATTCAGTACCATTGAGTTACATTGTTATAATTAGATTAGAGGATATAGCAGTCTTTTGAAGTAATTTTACCCACTATTTCCAGTTGTTGCATTAATTCATTTTTGCAATTGCAATTTTTGAGTGGGCCCGAATCCAATTTTAATGTTTTATTGGTTGAGGATCCACTACAATTCAAAAAAGAAAAAGGCAAGAAAAGCGCATTTTATGTTTTGACACAAAAATAGACATAACTATGGCAACCAGTCAGTGGGGCAATAACTGCTTAATTTTTTGCGTCTTTTCATCGGTTTCATTGACCGGAGCTGTTGAAGCCCAGTGACTGGAAAGTTTACTGGTGACGTCACATAATGACGCAGCGACGCAAAAACATCCAGTGAGCTCACAGGTGTCCCGCGAGAATATCCAGTGAGCTTTTCAGTGACAGGGCCAGTGACATAAATATGCGCTCCAACATTTCCATTGTTATTATTTGTTTCTTCTTTAAACCCTTGGCAATGAATGAATGAATCTATTTAAAGCGGTGGGGCCATACATAATCATTATAATAAAAAACAAAAATAATAACAAAATTTCCACTATCCAATGCAAACATTAGCAAAATCACAATCTAATTTTTTTTTTTTTTTTTTTTTTTTTTATTTATGTTACATTGTTACATAAATTGAAATCGGACGTCCTTCCTCATTTTAGTTTTTTCATGCCCACTAATTTTTTATCGTAAAGGTGCTTTAATACTGACACCCGAAATGTTCGTTTTGCCTGTAAAGGTGTTTTCATATTGATAATTACAATGCTCACTGACTTTTCCTATGCTCTAGTCTATGGAGACATCGAAAATAAAAATTTACCGGGAGTGGTGAGAGTTCTCGGGAAACTAATTCTATTCAGGCTGTTATAATTAGATGACATAGCTGTCTTATTGAAGTCGTTTTCCACCTACTGTTTCGTGATGTTGCAATGATTCGTAGGCTTTGGTAAAGATGCGGCTGTCACAATGTGAAAACTTTGTGGCGATTTCGTTTTCATGTCGTTATGATTTTATTTTTTGGATGTGTTAATGAATAAAAATGATAATAGTAATATCTAAAGCGGTAGGTCGTTGTTTTCTTTGTCGAGATTATTTCATTCCTCAGACTTTCGTTAAAAGAACTCTATGTAATAAAAAAGTTTCAATGTTTACTTCTAGGTAATGTAAATTGTAAAACAAATAATATTATTTATCTATTAAAATGTAAAATATGTTGTTTCCAATGTGTAGGGGAAAGTATTAATAACATGTATATGAGATTTTCGGGACACTAAAATACAATTAACGAGAAAAAAACTAATAATTATCTAAAACAACCCTGTAATAATGGTACTTACTCTTTAAATAATGTATCTATTACAATTTTAGAAAATCTGGATTTGAATAAATTTACTAAAGAAGAGAAAAATAATAAATTGCGTAAACATGTAAATTATTGGATCCATGCTCTCGGTACAGCTTTAACTTTTGGGTTGAATGATCGAGTTGCTAAACATGAAGACATATCTTATGTTGTTGTTAATTGTATAAACGGATTAAGGGATGATCACTCTTTTATCATCCTATTAAACATAAAAATCGATCACGGGGTGCATGGGAAAAATAATAGAATAATCATATAGATTAAAAAAAAATATATTTGATGGATTTGTGCCAGCTATTTGAGGCTAATGGTATGGCTAGTACAAAAAACGTTTTAAACAAGTTATCAAGAAATAACTTCATAAATTTATAATGGATTGTGAAAAAAAAATACAGTATGTAATTCAAAACCAAGCTAATTTGTGATATGCTGTGTCTTTTAGCTAAAAACTAAATCTGTTTCAAATTACAAGAAGTCTGATAAGACTGTTAATAAGAAGAAGAGACTATATTTATCGATAAAATTCATTAGTTAACAAATTGAGGATATCAACTTACCAAGAATTTGAAACGAGCGGGATGCGAAACAGGTCCTTCCTAGTAATTTGAATTATAAGAATAATCCGATTATGTTACACAAGTTCTCGAAAAAGATACGGCAAACGATTTTTAATTATAATTTGATACTTAAGAAAATTGACAAGGATAGTAATTTGAAAACTGTGTGTAATTGCAAGCAATTTTTATTATTTGTAAATCCAACTTACGAACATATTATAACAGATGATTTGGCAATAATAAAGCAACTTGATCTTCGGAGTATAATGATTTAGAGGGTTAAATAATGATTTAAATTTATTTATTGGTAAGTGGTGCAAAAACGAGAAAATTTATAGATAGTTTTCAAAATTGGAATAATTTGATTATAACTAGTTAGAAATAAGATATATACTAATGCAAATAATCTTAATAATGAGGCTATGTCTTATATTACTAAGATAAAACGAGCTATCGCTAATATAGATAATGAATTTGTAATTATACCTGTTGATAAGGCTACTAATAACTTTATAATAATTTTTCAGAGACTCTATTGTGATATTTTGTCAAAGGAGATATGTACAAAAAATACATGAAAAAAAGTTCAAGAAGTGAATAATAGTCAAATGAAAAAATAGAAGACAGACTTTTCAAAAAATTTAATATTAAAATAAATGATAAATTAAGATGATGTCATTCTTTTCATTTATTTCATTTGTGAGCCCAAAGGGAAGGAGATGTCAGATTTTTTGAAGGGAGGTGATCAGCTGTTGGAAATTTTTGGCGTAGCTCTTACCATCTTTGGATGGTGAAACCAACTTGTAAAAATGTTTACTGACTCTGGATGTGATTTTATCAAGACTATTATCGAAGAAGAACTGGATAAAAACGATGTTGTTACTTTGTTGATCCGTAAAAGGAATCCCAAAGGCTGGGCCAATATTTTATCACATATGAAGCCCAACGCAGAAACCTCTTGTCGGAAACCATTTATTCCAAGAAAAATCAATAATTTTAAGAAGACAGGGAAGGAAAGAATACTTAATAATTTTTTAATTTTTCATTTCAGTATAAGCAATGCAAGCATTATCCCATATTTCATGTTCGGCTGAAGTACTGAAACATTTCACTACGCAGGCTCTCAGTTTTCAAAATTTATTTGTGTTTGTGTTCCAATTCAAATAGAAGTAGAAGGTGACAACGCTTTAAATTCCTTTGCTCGTGGTAAGAAATTAAAGAGTCGGGGGAATATCAAGAATAGGTTCAAAAACAAATGGACACACAAAGGCAAAAGATAAATTTTACTCTTTGTAGTACAGCAACTTTGGCAAAATTGGCATTTAGTTATTGTGTCAGTGATGTAACAAGTGTTTAAATTGGTAGTAGAAGTCCTATTTCTGGAATTTGAAATATCTAAATATTCAATTTCTTTGCGATTTCATCATTTGTCGCATTAATAGACATTCACAATGAATTTCAAGAAAAAGCTGTTCCAAGAATCGTTCCAGTCGTTAAAAATACGGTCCTGGTAGGCCGATGGTACACCAATAAATAAATTGAAGAGTTAAAGAAGAGATGTGCCCTGGGGGGACACTTGTGACTGGTTTCCATATCAAATAGAATCAAATAAATAAAACGCCCAATGAAGGACGAAATCACCAAAGATGGCGACAACCTAAAAGTAATAAATAGTAATGCTGGACTTGACCCATATTTCACGTACGGCTTAAGTAATAAGATTACAAAGTTCTTTAGAACAAGCCTACAATTACAACAATATTTACATAAGAGACCATAACAAAATGACATCAGATTTTCTTTCCAGATACCGCGAAAAAAAAAGACACATTACCTGTTGCAACAACCTAGTATAATCGCTTTGCCAATGCGAACGTTTTTCAAAACAACTATACTTTTTTACACCAATGTAAAGATGAATTTGTCTCAGCAATATAATTTATAACTTAAGGAGAAATAAACTCTGGTATACCACAAACAACACTTAAAAAACACATAATAGTTTGAGATTGATGAAGATAAATAAAATTAATCAGGTAACACCAACCACCGCAAGGATACGGGGAAAAAATTAAGATTAATATCTGGTATGACCAAAACTCTGAAAGGGGAGATCTTATTACACATGTCATATGCGTTAAGTAGATATCAAACGGGAGTTGCAAAAACAAAAGGAAGAATTAGGGGTATATTTTTTTATTTTTCAAACATGTATTAAAGGGTGAAGACATTCAGTCAAGGATATGATGAATGTACCCAACAGAAACCGTACCACCCAAATGCCACGTAGAGAATTAGAAATTTACCCGATTCTACATGGTAATCAAAATTTAATTTCTATTGACGTTTGGGGGTCAGGAGGGGGTTTACCTGCTTCAATGATATTAAATTGTTTTGTTTTAAAGGCAGTCGACCATTTCAACTCTTACCTAAACGCTATTCCCATTAAGAATGAAAAAGCGAGCATTCTAATATTCCAAAGCCTTGCTAAATCACCTATTTTTAAAACACAGGATTTACAAAAAAAAATATCTTCTCAGACAATCGCCTTTGACTTAGAGCCAAATGGTTAGACGAAATAATAAGCTATCTCGGAGTATAACGAAGGTAAATTCAAATTATATGGTAAGTTCCAAATGAAAAATTCAACAAAACTTAGACCATCCGTATGTGTTGGGCCTCCACACAAGACAAGAACCAAATAAATGGCCTAACCATTTACCGTATGTCTTATTCGCCATTAATACTGCATATTCAAACTTCCTATTCTTTTTACAATATTTCAGGGACGAAAGGATCTGTAGATTAAATAGAAGACGAAAGAATGTATTATTATCTTAATCAATATAAGCAGGAAATGATATTGAGAATTAAAAAGAAAATAACGAAAGGGAAAAAAAAAATTAAAATCCGCAAATGTAACAAAACAAGAAACCTTAAAAGATTAGGAAAGGAATTTTCTAAAATCAAAATTAGGTATTTTGGAAAAGGAAGTAAACACAAGCCTATTTGGGAAGAAATTCGACCAAATCAAGATTCACCTTGTCAAATAGCTGTTGGAGCTCCTGGTCGTATTCTGCGCCTTATTATAAGCAACAAGCCCATTTTGAAATCATATTAGATGAAGATTCTTGTTATTGGTGAAACTGATCTAATGTTTGCCGGTTTCCCTGAAACAATGAGAGAAATTTATAAAATCTTTTGTTTGAACAAAAAATTTCAAATATTAATTTCCTCAGAAACCATGCCCTGTCCATGGTTTGAAAAACGGCAGGGTCAAACAGTGTATGTTCCGAAAAAGAGGAAAAGATGAAATTAAAAAACGAAAATGTATTTTGTTCAGTGTAATGAGAAAGATTAAAAACTAGAGCAACTAGTAAATTCCATTAAACACTTATACTACAAACAAACCATAGTTTTTGTGAAAAAAAACAAGTTTTGATACTAAGCAAAAAGCTTCGGAAAAAGGGATTTAACATCTCTGATCTCCACAGCGGCAAAAACCACGCTGAGTGGAAAAAAATTTGGAAAAATTTGATTCTGGAAAAAAAAAAATGTTAATATCAACTGATATTTTGAGCTGTGATATTAACATCCAGTAACTTAATACTGTAGTTACCTACAGTTTGCCATGTATAGAAGAGCTCATGCACCCAAGGATAGACCCTTTGGTAGGCTGGGAAAATATGGACTCGTTATAAACCTAATTAGTAGTAAAAAAGAATAAAAAAGAAAATAAAGATGGAAAACTTCATTGGAACGAGGATGAATCAAATTCACAACTTTGAAAATTTTATCGAAAAATTTATCGGTATGCCGTTGTGAACAGGAAGAGGATTTGAATAATGGTTTTGGTATTTGACAACTTGCGATCTATTTGTTAAGAAGGAGGCAACTAATTTCACCAGTAAGGAAAAATATTGAACTCGTTGACAAGTTTCTCAATTAAAATATTGTGGTTAACAAGGTCGAATGCTTTCTGAAGGTCAATGGAAATTAAATTTAGCCAGGAATTAGGCTTTTCAAGGGTTTTCCCGATGTGATCAATAAGAGAAACGAGGTAGTGGGAAGTAGAGATAGATTGTAGGTTCCCAAATTGTTTCAAGTCAGTAAGAGGTAGGATTTTTTCCTTTAGCCTATCTGCAAGTAATCCTTCATAAAGTTTCGAAAAAATAGGAGTAAGAGTTATAGGCCGAACGCCTTCAAAACCAGGCTTTCGGTTTTTCTTTTTCAAAGGGGTTGTGAAACCTTGTTTCCAAATTGTAGGACTTTGCCCAGACTCGGTAATTTTGTTAAACAGGAAAGACAAGGGCTTAGACAAGAAATCACCGAAGGCATTTAAAGCTGCATCCTGTTTTGAATTTTGTGCTTGATAACATTCATAACAGAAAGTATTCTCTTGACGGAGGCGTTGTTGAATGGAAAGCTTCAGACTAAAAGAGCTGCTGGAGGTATGTAAAAAAAGTGCAGCAACTCCAAACTCCAAAGAAGAATGATTCTGTTTTTAATGAAGTATCCTCAAATTTTGAGCGAGCAAGTGTGACTGAGCGTTTTTACGCGGCCAGAGTCCTCAACGGCATGTCTAAAGATGAAGCAAATAGACTATACATGCTATTTTTGAAGCTGATTCTAAGTGAAATTCAGAAAACCAGCTTGCTCTTCCAAAAGATTTCTGCTGACCATTTTATCTTTTACAAGAAGTCAAATCTTTTCTTATAGTTTAAAAATGCTCGGTACTGAGAAATGCGCTTGCCAAGACAATGTGATGACTTCTCCTACAGCCTTAAGTTTTGTTTCTCTGAACATTAATGGTACTAAATATAAGGATCTGCTAATCGACAAGCTGCTAAATTTTGATGTTATATTCCTACAAGAACATCTACTTTCCAAAGTTAATATGAACAGTTTAAGGCGGTCTGCTACATACGATATATTTGTTCGAGAAGCAAAAAAGACCCACGGTCGCCCTTCAGGCGGCACTGCTATCTTCATTCGGTCGGGATATCAGCCTATGCAAATTTATTCTGATGCTAATATTCTAGCAATCCAGTGTAATAACATGGCTTTTCTAAATGTGTATCTCCCATGCAATCATCGAAATACTCAGTCATTTACTGCTTTTGCTAAAGCCTGCCATAAACTGAAATCTCTTTTCATAAAATTTGCAGATAAAAATGTTGATTTGATCCTAGCCGGGGATATGAATACCGACATGTGGACCTCATCTGATCGCTCTGAACTTCAGCTAGATTCTCTGCCAAGTGTCTATCATGTCGCTGCTAAGAACCTGGCTTATACTTACATTCATAATCGAGGTTCCGTTAAATCCAACCTCGACCATATTATTGTGTCTAACTCCGGTCTAATTAAATCTGAGGTGTTTGTTGGTGAAGATAAAAGCAATGATGACCATCTCCCTATTTTGTGCCTAATTGAGCCTCCTAATGTTCAAACCCACTTTAAGGGTCCCCATTCAAAATGGTATCAAAAGCCCAATGGGAATCGGATAAACGTTGAGATGTATATTACTGCATTATGCACTCTACTCTCAACTATTAAAGTCCTGTTTCACTTGCTCCAGACTTCATTTAAGTGCCCTGATTCTAAGGAAGACCTAAATTCGTATTATTACCAGATAGTGGCATGTCTAAAGTCGGCCAAAAAAAAGCTGCAGTTCCGATTGAGCACGTGAGTTCTGGGTCTCGCAGAGAACCATACTCACTTGAGCACGTGAGTATTATAATACTATCTTTATAAACGAGCAATAATTGTTTATTTATTTATACTAAGTTACCGTGCATGTTGATATTCACCGGTGAAAAAAAAACAGGAAAAAGCCGGTCTGGCAATAAGAAATAAATGTAAAACTGAAAGTTTCGTACCATCTAATAACAGTACAGAATTTTTTAGATAAAAAATGTTCTATGATTTATCTTTTGCTCTTCGACTCTTTACAATGAACTGGAACAAAAATTTATGCTTGACTCGTTTCAATTTTTGTATGTTTTAACTGTTCTAATAATTGAATTGAACTGATATTGAATTGAATTGAATTTATTCATAACCCGTTGAAATACAATGATGAACGGAGCATAAAAAAAAGAAAAAAAGAAAAAGAAAAGAAAAAGCAAAAGTAAAAGAAAAAGATACATAATGACAAATAAAACGAAATTAAAACTAATAAAACAATTGCACAAGCACAGTAATAAACCAGAAAATGACAACACAAGCCAAAGTAACAAGCACATAGACAAGCACGATTAAAATAAAGATAAAACTTATGGAACAAGCACACAAGCATAATAATAGATCAAACAATCATAGAGTATATACAACAAACACAAAAACAGTAAATGTGACAGACCTATTGTTTTAAAATGGAACATCATGGGTGTCCATTTATTCCCCTATTGTAAGCTGCATTGCCTCTGTCGATGGCAGCATTGGGGTCAATTAGGCCGTATTTCCTATTGGCCCAAGAATTACTCATCCAGGGGGGTGGAGGCTGAGAAGATATTTAGCATACCGGTAATAAATTCGTCGGAGTTGCTTTAATTCCGTTGCCGAAAAGGTACGCCAACAAGGTGCAAGGTATAAACATTTGGGAGCGCATGTGAGTTATATAATTTAGCTGGCTGCTGGCGATTCAAACGAAGTTTATTTGAAACTATGCCACCGTAGACACTGGAGGGCCGGCGTTGGAAATGGAGAATGAGAAGTTTTTCAGTTGCTTTAAGGGAGTTACCGATTGGGAGGCCAAGATAATTCATTTCCAATTTAGGAGTAACCAATACTCCAATTTTATCAATATTAAATCCTTCGGGAACTGGCCGTCGAATAGTACCATACGTGAATAGAGCCATACGTGAATTATCACTTTTCAATAGGTCAGAATTAAAGTCCCCAATAGAACCCAATGGAGGTGCGAGGCTCTGATTTTACTCAAACATTTACCCAATTTGATGCCTGCTAGAGCAAATTTCGTTTCAGAATTTTCGTCTCTATAGTCTGTCGGCAGGTATACATTAACAATGACAGTATCGCCCACTTTAACTGCAAAGAAATGGTCAGATTTTGCAAACAGTTCGGAGTTAGTGTGTCGATCTATTATTGTAGCAAGTCTACTTTAGGGGCGGCCTCGATCTCTGTGCCTTTTAAGGGCTACAAAGTGGAGCACATGTGATGGCACTATATCCAGTAGTTTCATATTATCAGCAGAGAAATCGCCACCACGGCGATTTTTGCACTGAGATTACCATTAACGTTCCATGACAAGACGCTTTTTTTAATATAGAGCTCAACCATTTTGAACAGATTGACTTTTCAGCTTCAAAGTCTTGTTCAACAGGCAGTTAGCATGGTAGCACGTGTGTTTGGTGCTTTGACAATTCAAACAGCTGATCGAGTTCTGGCACAGGCTTTCTTTCATCGCAACGTGGTAATTTTGGGCACAACGGCTGTATTTCTTGGTATTTTTCACTGGGTCGAATTATGGTCGATTTCATTACAATTAAAAAACATTTCGGGAGAAAAATAAATTCTTGTATTTTGAAACAGTCGAAGTCAATTGTTATCTTCATTTGTGGGGCGGTATCAAAAGCATCTCTACTTGAAAAATACAGCTTGAAGGCGCGTCCCAAATTGTTCCCAAATTTCCCAAATTGTTCGGCTTTCTCACAGCCGGCAATTAATCTCTTTAAATCCCCAGCACTAAGAGACTCGGGAATCCCTTTAACTATACCGATGTGTGATTTTTCTGATTTTTGCACTGAAACCCTGGTTTTGATTATTGATCCCAAGCGTCAATTTCTCCGGAGTAGCCTTCTGCGCAATGGCCACCCACCACCCATTTTTTCCTGGTCTGAGAAGCATCAAGAGATTCGCCACACGCAGATTCTATAAGCACTTTCTGCTCCGATGGGGGTTTCAATGGCGGAGGGTTTGTAACAACTACAGAGTAAGGTAGCTTTGTGGGGGCATTTGGTTGGGTAGGGAAACTAGTTCGAGTAAAAAAATTTAAGCCATTTTTATTCAGTCGTTCCATGAAGCCTTCAAAACGCCAGCACACATCATTTACTTTGGTAGTTACGCATGTACTTATCTCTTCTCCGCATGCAGGGACGTCGGTTGGCCCAAAAATGACGAATATAGGAAGTTGACACTTTTCTTTAGCTGATTTGGCAAAGAATTTCACAATCTCCAGGACATTTTCTTGATTTACGGAAGTAGTCCGGCAGGCCAGATTTTATAGGATCAGTTCTGTCGCACTCAGTATATTATCTCTGGAGAAAAACTCCACAGCGCGATTAATAATCAATTGATGTTTTATTCCGGCTAGCATTGCTCTTGAAACAAAATTTAACACCGCATTCCAAATGATGTTTTCTATGTCTATATTTTATAATCATTAATCGCGAATATATATCCAAAAATCCACCTTTAGGTTGATTTTTCACCAGCCTTAATTACTGCATTAAGTAAGTCCAAAAAATATAAGCAGTACCAGATTGCGTCAGAATGAACACTTTAATCCTTTTGAGATACAAACAATTCATATAGGTGTTTTGGCTTTTAAATTTAAATATAGGAAGTATAACGATAGAAGCAAAACAGACACCGAATCAATTCAATATTTAAACACAAAATGAGCAATTCACCTTCAATAAGATTTAAATACTAATGGAAGCAGGACCCTCGTGAGGAGGACTGTCTTATAGCACTTTCTTAGAACTTGTGCATGGATACGGAAACATCCGACTTTTGAGTGATATTGGATTGGTGAGAAATGACAGTGTTTGGGTCGGTCATGGGATTCGCTTGCCAGGAAACCATTTCAGCGTTCACTGATCGTAGCTCCGATTCTATGTCTTCCTCTTCTTTCATCATCTCTTTAGCAGCTTCCATTTCTAAGTAATATTTAGGGGATGTAATTTCAAAAAAGTCTGCCAGAGCTCCACCAGCGTAGTCACATGCCGCTAAAGCTTTAGAGCCAGCCTGAGAGACCATAAACAAAATCCATTGTGACCATGGTAGATTGCGAATATTTATGTTTTCTCGAAATGAGATAGCAGGCTCTTCCACAATAATAGAGACCATGTCAGCTTTATCTTCATCTACCTCTAAAGTCCCATCACTAAAGTGGAGCATCTTTTTCTTTTTTGAATACTCGGGATTCGCATTTTCTTTTTGAGTGTCTTGCATCATTCCAAGTGGGTTAACAGAATATAAATTCATGTTTTGATTATTGAATCAAGTCCAATTTCTAACGAAGATCTTACTAAGCTTCAAACTTTTGGTTTTCATTTTTAAGGTTTTTAAATTGTTGTAATCCTTTGTCAAAATACACACAAATATTTTTGCAATTACCTTCTTTTTTTCTCTTTGAGCAATTTAATGTAGAATTTTCCATGCGTTTGACAATTATAACAACGTCATAGTAATACTGATGTGTATAAAAATGACGCCGCTCACATAATTTTTCATTGTTTTAAAATTAAGGCTCTTAACGAATTTACTCAAACTTCTGACCAATCTAGATCGTTTTATTAGACGCGAATATACTGGTATACAAAATTTACCGACATATATGGAGCGGTGTTCGAAAAAAACTGAAATATTATATTATTTATCACTTATAAAGATTGTGCATGTAAATATTTAAAGCAAAAAAGATTAAATTATGCATAGTATTTGCAAAAATATTTTATATAATTCTATCTTTATATACGAGCAATAATTGTATATTTATTTATACTATGTTACTGTGCATGTTGACATTCACCGGTGAAAAAACAGAAAAAAGTCGGTCTGGCAATAAAAATTTAATGTAAAACTGAAAGTTTCGTACCTAATAACAGTACAGAATTTTTTTTTAGATAAACTTGTTCTATGATTTATCTTTTGCTCTTCGACTCTTTAAAATGAACTGGAACTAAAATTTATGCTTGACTTGTTTAAAATTTCTGTATGTTTTAACTGCTCTAATAAATGGAAACAATGCAAAGATATGAATAATTTGGTATTCAGAAAAAACGCCATTGCCTATTTGCAAGAATAATTAAATATTGAAAAAGGCACCTTGTTGTTACTAACAAAACAATAGCAAAAATTTTGGACGAGAAAATTGTTTTAACTGGGCCAACATCAAAGCAGAAAAGCATCTGTAGTAATTTAATTTTTAATTTGATGCTCAAGGACAGATATCAATTTTCAAATTCATATAGAGCTCAAAGTGAATGGACCTCTTATAAATTGGATATTTCAATAACATTGTCAAACCAGTAAGCTTTTTCAGTGAATTATAATCCCAGTGAAGCTAGTTAGATTTCGCAATATTTGTTAAAGGATTATAGTTCCTGACCTATAATAAAACCTTTGCTTAATCTACTAATGGTTCGTTTACACATTGCGAAAATTCATGCGGATTTAGCAATCCGTGCGGAAATTCCGTCCGTTTTTGTGCTAGAAAAAATCTCTAGCTTATCGCAACGTTTTGGTCAAATCAGGACGGAATCTTGGCAAGATTTTTAAATGAATAAAATCATGAGTATGGATTATCAAAAACTACACGATCTTATAACTTTGGTTCAAGGCTACACCCAGCTTCTATGATTCTGCGCACCCAGGCTATAAGAAAACTAAGAAAAACGGTGTCATTTGGCTCTCTATTGTTCAACAGCTTTCAGAAGAGGGTAAGAACATAGGTCATGCTGTTGCAATAATTTGAAATCTTTGCCTTAAAACGCAGCGTTATTTTAGCCATAGTTCGAACAGATACGGACGGATTTCCGCATAGATTTCCGCAATGTGTAAACGAACCATAACCTAGTTTCTGGACATTTACATAAGTTTCTACGGCTTACAATTCACGGACACGACTAATCGAAGCAATTTGGTTTCATAAGTGGAATAAGGGATTATGATTTATGGACTATACTACTGTAAGTGAAAATGATTGATCTTGGAATTTGGGCAAAAGATAAACTTTTATATTATCCAGTATTGAATTTCATACAGAGAAATCTAGAACAAGGGATTTCCCACGATTCAATTAAAGATCATGCTTTGGATTTTTTTTCAGCTACTGATATGTTAGATGCGAGAAAGCTTTTCCTCCAGAAAGCTTTTCCGAGGGAAGTTCCACCCAGGCGAGTTGGCAATAACACCCAACAAAATAGTATTGTCGATATTATTGCAGCGTTTGAAAGATGCGACTCTGAAGATATAGATGAGCCAGACTTCGTGATAAGGAAACCGAGTGAAATCCCGATAATTCCCTTATCGGCATATTCCATGCTTAGTAATAAGGTAAACGCCTGTTTTAATGAACTACGCGCTTTGTCAGAAAAGCTTCAAACACAGCCGCCTTTTCCCCCGCCGCTCCCCCTTTAGTTGAAGATAAACCTACATATGCAGTAATTGTGAAAAATGTTCCTAGAGATTTAAGCGATCCAGGTTTGCCAAAAGATAAATTGAATACGCTTGAAGGTCATGAAGGGATTTTAAGTCTAAAACCTGATAATCAGAATAAAAAGTGGATCGTAGTTACTCGAGCTAGGCAGTCAGCCGTATCCCTTGCCACCTCAGCCTCTAAGAACCTACCTAATGTTCAAACCAAGGTCCTTGATAAAAAAAAAGCACTTGGTATTGTTCGGGGTATCCCTGAAAATGTATCAGAATCATCTCTAAAGGAAAGCATACCGGGATTAGCACGTGCTATAAAAATAGGACAGTCAAAATATTTTCGTTCGGAATTTCTGGATCAGCTAGCACTGAAAAATGCAATTAACCATGGTCTGCGACTTGGATATGAGCTTTTTCGTGTTGAAATCTATCAAGAATTAACGCGTCGTTGTTTCCGGTGCCAAGGGGTAGATCACACTAATGCTAGATGCACATGTTCTTCTGATTTACCAAAATGTCCCTGCTGTGCTGGGCTAATGAAAACCTCTCGGAGAACCCAATATGATGACTTCTCCTACAGCCTTAAGTTTTGTTTCTCTGAATATTAATGGTACTAAATATAAGGATCTGCTAATCGACGAGCTGCTAAATTTTGATGTTATATTCCTACAGGAACATCTACTTTCCAAAGTAAATACGAACAGTTTAAGGCGGTCTGCTACACAGAATATATTTATTCGAGAAGCAAAAAAGACCCGGGGTCGCCCTTCCGGTGGCACCGCTATCTTCATTCGGTCGGGATATCGGCCTATGCAAATTTATTCTGATGCTAACATTCTAGCAATCCAGTGTAATAACATGGCTTTTGTAAATGTGCATCTCCCATGCAATCATAGTGGCATGTCTAAACTTGGGCCACAAAAGCTGCAGTTCCGATTGAGCACGTGCGTTCCGAAAAGAACTCTGCATTCAAGTGTATTTCCTTCCATACTGGGCAAATAAGAATATTCTATGGAGATCATGTGCTGTTTTTGTTTTTCTTCCTGTGTTTCTGATTCGTTGTTACTAGAGACTGGTCCATGAACCTTATTTCCTTACTTGTCTTGGCCAAAGAAATCTAACCAGGAGAACAATAAATAATCGTTTAGCTCCTCTTACTGGTTTTGATCATTTAAAGATTGGTGCGCTCTTTTTAAAAACATGGGTGCAATTGTGTTTTTACTTATAGCCTCATTTAGTTTTTGCGCAGTTTTCCACTGTTTTGCAAAATATCCTTGTTTTATTTTGTTATGGTGTAGTACCTCTTCTTCTTTTCTCTTTGTATGCCTTAGAATGCCTTTGTATGCCTTTGTATTTGGCTTTTAAATTTGTTGCCCTATCAAGATTGGTTTTTCGCATATATACTACATATCTTTTATTGTATTGTGTATTTTTTATAATTATGCCATTGTATTTTCTTGTTTTGTTGCTTTTGCGGATTTTAATTTTTTTTCCCTTTCGTTATTTTCTTTTTAATTCTCAATATCATTTCCTGCTTGTATTGATTAAGATAATAATACATTCTTTCGTCTTCTATTTAATCTACAGATCCTTTCGTCCCTGAAATATTGTAAAAAGAATAGGAAGTTTGAATATGCAGTATTAATGGCGAATAAGACATACGGTAAATGGTTAGGCCATTTATTTGGTTCTTGTCTTGTGTGGAGGCCCAACACATACGGATGGTCTAAGTTTTGTTGAATTTTCCATTTGGAACTTACCATATAATTTGAATTTACCTTCGTTATACTCCGAGATAGCTTATTATTTCGTCTAACCATTTGGCTCTAAGTCAAAGGCGATTGTCTGAGAAGATATTTTTTTTATAAATAGGTGATTTAGCAAGGCTTTGGAATATTAGAATGCTCGTTTTTTCATTCTTAATGGGAAAAGCATTTAGGTAAGAGTTGAAATGGTCGACTGCCTTTAAAACACAACAATTTAATATCATTGAAGCAGGTAAACCCCCTCCTGACCCCCAAACGTCAATAGAAATTAAATTTTGAATACCATGTAGAATCGGGTAAATTTCTAATTCTTTACGTGGCATTTTGGGTGGTACGGTTTCTGTTGGGTACATTCATCATATCCTTGACTGAATGTCTTCACCCTTTAATACATGTTTGAAAAATAAAAAATATACCCCTAATTCTTCCTTTTGTTTTTGCATCTCCCGTTTGATATCTACTCAACGCATATGACATGTGTAATAAGATCTCCCCTTTCAGAGTTTTGGTCATACCAGATATTAATCTTAATTTTTTCCCCGTATCCTTGCGGTGGTTGGTGTTACCTGATTAATTTTATTTATCTTCATCAATCTCAAACTATTATGTGTTTTTTAAGTGTTGTTTGTGGTATACCAGAGTTTATTTCTCCTTAAGTTATAAAATATATGGCTGTGACAAATTCATCTTTACATTGGTGTAAAAAAGTATATTTGTTTTGAAAAACGTTCGCATTGGCAAAGCGATTATACTAGGTTGTTGCAACAGGTAATGTGTCTTTTTTTTCGCGGTATCTGGAAAGAAAATCTGATGTCATTTTGTTATGGTCTCTTATGTAAATATTGTTGTAATTGTAGGCTTGTTCTAAAGAACTTTGTAATCTTATTACTTAAGCCGTACGTGAAATATGGGTCAAGTCCAGCATTACTATTTATTACTTTTAGGTTGTCGCCCTCTTTGGTGATTTCGTCCTTCATTGGGTGTTTTATTTATTTGATTCTATTTGATATGGAAACCAGTCACAAGTGTCCCCCGAGGATACATCTCTTCTTTAACTCTTCAATTTATTTCTTGGTGTACCATCGGCCTACCAGGACCGTATTTTTAACGACTGGAACGATTCTTGGAACAGCTTTTTCTTGAAATTCATTGTGAATGTCTATTAATGCGACAAATGATGAAATCGCAAAGAAATTGAATATTTAGATATTTCAAATTCCAGAAATAGGACTTCTACTACCAATTTAAACACTTGTTACATCACTGACTTAATAATTAAATGCCAATTTTGCCAAAGTTGCTGTACTAGAAAGAGTAAAATTTATCTTTTGCCTTTTTGTGTCCATTTGTTTTTTAACCTATTCTTGATATTCCCCCGACTCTTTAATTTCTTACCACGAGCAAAGGAATTTAAAGCGTTGTCACCTTCTACTTCTATTTGAATTGGAACAAAAACACAAATAAATTTTGAAAACTGAGAGCCTGCGTAGTGAAATGTTTCAGTACTTCAGCCGAACATGAAATATGGGATAATGCTTGCATTGCTTATACTGAAATGAAAAATTAAAAAATTATTAAGTATTCTTTCCTTCCCTGTCTTCTTAAAATTATTGATTTTTCTTGGAATAAATGGTTTCCGACAAGAGGTTTCTGCGTTGGGCTTCATATGTGATAAAATATTGGCCCAGCCTTTGGGATTCCTTTTACGGATCAACAAAGTAACAACATCGTTTTTATCCAGTTCTTCTTTGTAAATAATTTCTGAGACCACACTGGCTAATCATGATAAACAAAAAATCGCGAAGAAAGGAAACGAGGACAATTAACAGCCAGTGAAAAAATTGAAAAATTATGCAAATATTTCGGTCAAGACCTCCGCTTGACCGTCTTCAGTTACCCTTTCACCGTTACTAGGAAAGGGTCGTCCAATTTTAGTTTGGTGTTTTTATTTTAAAGTTTGGTTTTTACATTTTTATCAGTTTTATTCTGCACTGAGGACGGTCAAGCGGAGGTCTTGACCGAAATATTTGCATAATTTTTCAATTTTTTCACTGGCTGTTAATTGTCCTCGTTTCCTTTCTTCGCGATTTTTTGTTTAGTTCTTCTTCGATAATAGTCTTGATAAAATCACATCCAGAGTCAGTAAACATTTTTACAAGTTGGTTTCACCATCCAAAGATGGTAAGAGCTACGCCAAAAATTTCCAACAGCTGATCACCTCCCTTCAAAATATCAGACATCACCTTCCCTTTGGGCTCACAAATGAAATAAATGAAAAGAATGACATCATCTTAATTTATCATTTATTTTAATATTAAATTTTTTGAAAAGTCTGTCTTCTATTTTTTCATTTGACTATTATTCACTTCTTGAACTTTTTTTCATGTGTTCTTTGTACATATCTCCTTCGACAAAATATCACAATAGAGTCTCTGAAAAAATATTATAAAGTTATTAGTAGCCTTATCAACAGGTATAATTACAAATTCATTATCTATATTAGCGATAGCTCGTTTTATCTTAGTAATATAAGACATAGCCTCATTATTAAGATTATTTGCATTAGTACATATCTTATTTCTAACTAGTTATAATCAAATTATTCCAATTTTGAAAACTATCTGTTAATTTTCTCGTTTTTGCACCACTTACCAATAAATAAATTTAAATCATTATTTAACCCTCTAAATCATTATACTCCGAAGATCAAGTTGCTTTATTATTGCCGAATCATCTGTTATAATATGTTCGTAAGTTGGATTTACAAATAATAAAAATTGCTTGCAATTACACACAGTTTTCAAATTACTATCCTTGTCAATTTTCTTAAGTATCAAATTATAATTAAAAATCATTTGCCGTATCTTTTTCGAGAACTTGTGTAACATAATCGGATTATTCTTATAATTCAAATTACTAGGAAGGACCTGTTTCGCATCCCGCTCGTTTCAAATTCTTGGTAAGTTGATATCCTCAATTTGTTAACTAATGAATTTTATCGATAAATATAGTCTCTTCTTCTTTTAACAGTCTTATCAGACTTCTTGTAATTTGAAACAGATTTAGTTTTTAGCTAAAAGACACACCATATCACAAATTAGCTTGGTTTTGAATTACATACTGCATTTTTTTTCACAATCCATTATAATTTTATGAAGTTATTTCTTGATAACTTGTTTAAAAAGGTTTTTGTACTAGCCATACCATTAGCCTCAAATAGCTGGCACAAATCCATCAAATATTTTTTTTTAAATCTATATGATTATTCTATTATTTTTCCCATGCACCCCGTGATCGATTTTTATGTTTAATAGGATGACTAAAAGAGTGATCATCCCTTAATCCGTTTATACAATTAACAACAACATAAGATATGTCTTCATGTTGAGCAACTCGATCATTCAACCCAAAAGTTAAAGCTGTACCGAGATCATGGATCCAATAATTTACACGTTTACGCAATTTATTATTTTTCTTTTCTTTAGTAAAATTATTCAAATCCAGATTTTCTAAAATTGTAATAGATACATTATTCAAAGAGTAAGTACCATTATTACAGGGTTGTTTTAGATAATTATTAGTTTTTTTCTCGTTAATTGTATTTTAGTGTCCCGAAAATCTCATATACATGACATTAATACTTTCCCCTACACATTGGAAACAACATATTTTACATTTTAATAGATAAATAATATTATTTGTTTTACAATTTACATTACCTAGAAGTAAACATTGAAACTTTTTTATTACATAGAGTTCTTTTAGCGAAAGTCTGAGGAATGAAATAATCTCGACAAAGAAAACAACGACCTACCGCTTTAGATATTACTATTATCATTTTTGTTCATTAACAAATCCAAAAAATAAAATCATAACGACATGAAAACGAAATCGCCACAAAGTTTTCACATTGTGACAGCCGCATCTTTACCAAAGCCTACGAATCATTGCAACATCACGAAAAAGTAGGTGAAAAACGACTTCAATAAGACAGCTATGTCATCTAATTATAACAGCCTGAATAGAATTAGTTTCCCGAGAACTCTCACCACTCCCGGTAAATTTTTATTTTCGATGTCTCCATAGACTAGAGCATAGGAAAAATCAGTGAGCATTGTAATTATTAATATGAAAACACCTTTACAGGCAAAACGAACATTTCGGGTGTCAGTATTAAAGCACCTTTACGATAAAAAATTAGTGGGCATGAAACAACTAAAATGAGGAAGGACGTCCGATTTCAATTTATGTAACAATGTAACATAAATTAAACAAAAAAAAAAAAATTAGATTGTGATTTTGCTAATGTTTGCATTGGATAGTGGAAATTTTGTTATTATTTTTGTTTTTTATTATAATGATTATGTATGGCCCCACCGCTTCAAATAGATTCATTCATTCATTGCCAAGGGTTTAAAGAAGAAACAAATAATAACAATGGAAATGTTGGAGCGCATATTTATGTCACTGGCCCTGTCACTGAAAAGCTCACTGGATATTCTCGCGGGACACCTGTGAGCTCACTGGATGTTTTTGCGTCGCTGCATCATTATGTGACGTCACCAGTAAACTTTCCAGTCACTGGGCTTCAACAGCTCCGGTCAATGAAACCGATGAAAAGACGCATAAAATTAAGCAGTTATTGCCCCACTGACTGGTTGCCATAGTAATGTCTATTTTTGTGTCAAAACACAAAATGCGCTTTTCTTGCCTTTTTCTTTTTTGAATTGTAGTGGATCCTCAACTAATAAAACATTAAAATTGGATTCGGGCCCACTCAAAAATTGCAATTGCAAAAATGAATTAATGCAACAACTGGAAATAGTGGGTAAAATTACTTCAAAAGACTGCTATATCCTCTAATCTAATTATAACAATGTGACTCAATGGTACTGAATACAAATAGATTGACGAGAACATCCTGTAAATTTATTTTTCCCATGTCTCCAGGAACTAGAAGATAGGAACAGTTCAACGAGCCCCTTTACACTCAAAAATAGTATGCTTGAAATAACTTCCTGTCTTTAAAGCACGGAGAAGCCTTTACACTCAAAATTAGTGGGCTTGAAATAAATGACTGTCTTCAAAGCTGAAAATACTCCGTGATGCTGATGTGATTGGGTTAAAGAAACTGAAAGATCCTAAAAACTATTGAAGGTTTTCCCGCCACATTCTAGTAAATTGTGTGTTTTTTTCGCATCCAGTATTTCGCATCGAAGACCACTTATAATATAAAGTTTTGTAAAGCAGCGAAATTAAGTGGCATGACTTAAAATCTATTTTTTGGGAGAAGATAAGACTAGTATTCTTTAAAGGTGAGAAGAATTTGTTTTACTTATTGCTTTAAATATCATTTCAAGATTGGGTGAAGTTTGGGCTTCATATCTCAACTTCAACTATTACAATGGCTCCTGGAACAGGTCAATAACAAATATTTCAAACTGAGCTCCAATGTGAATATCTTTATCCAGTTTTTTTAAATTTCTAGGATTTATGAAGTTAATTGCAAAGGGTGATCCTTTAGCAAGAGTGAATCCTTAATCATTGATGAAATTCCACGCAACTTGTTGATGTTTCCTCAACAGATTTCAGTAGTCCGCGAACTTTAACCTCAGTGCTTTAAATTCTAAGTTGAGCGTCTTGACCGTTGGAAGAACATAGGCCAAAAAGAGATAGTACAGTTTCACAAAGGGGTCTTCCAGGGCTCCATATCATTAGGCTGCTTGTAGATCTCTTCCTTCCTGTGCAGGAATAATAAAAAAAGAAAATTAAAGCCTTCCACTGATCCAGCCATCACTTCGTTCACAGTGATGCGATTTTTCTAAGGCACAACGGCTCATGGACAACGGATCCAGGGAAAATGCAGATGTTTACATACTGTGCAAATAAAAGCTAGTGAGCATTATGTAGCACACAAACTGTGCATTATTAAGGTTTGCATAGCAAGAAGTCATTTCTTTCTCGTGGAAGTCGAATAATTGTTGTTATAATTCAGTTATTGAGCATGATAATTTGAAAATATTATTGAGCATGATAATTTCCAAAAATTTGGAAGAATTTGCTTCTGAATTTTTTTTTTTTTTAATATCGACGGATATTTTCAGCTGTGATATTGACATCCAGCAACTTAATACTGTAGTTAACTACAGTTTGCCGTGTATAGACGAGCTCATGGACCCGAGGATAGAGCCTTTGGGGCGGCTGGGAAAATAAGGAGTCTTTATAAGCCTAATTAGTAGTGAAAAGGAAGAAAAACGAAAACGAAGATGGGAAAACTTCATTGGAATGAGAATGAATCAAATTCAGAACTTCGGAAAATTTATCAGAGATCGCCATTTCAAAAGGCAAGCGGAAGGAGATCGAATTAAAGCGGTGAAAATGGATAACCTATTTCCACTACCATATGGATGCAAATCTGTATTACTCGGTTACTTACAAAATGTAGGCATAAAATTGTTAGAAACTGTGACTAAAAACTTTTAGCTACTTAAATTGAAATGTGTCAAGACGAATGGACAGCTGCAGGCTCAATATTCATTACTTCAGTGAGTGACCTAGTTGTAACACGTGATTTCTTAAAAATATGGTGTTAACAAAGGAAGAGTATGAATTTTCGGCTGGATCGGCTAGTCAAGGGAATACCGCTACAACTTTATGGTTGTTCACGTCCCAGTAAGTTTTTAATTATAATGTGGGGTTAAAAAAAAACTCAGTTTAAACTGTGACAAAAAAAACTCAAAGGAAATTGACTGAAAAAAAGAAAGTAAATTGAATATTTCTTATTTAACAACATATTTGTTTGTTTAAGATATAGCAAAACAGTGCGAACATTTATTTGAAAAACTTAATTTGACTACGTAAACATTCTAAACTATTCAAAGCGTTATTTCATAAAATGACCCGTGATTTTATGAAAAATTTGATAACTTTTTTGAAAGAATGAAGAGCAGATTTCACAAAAATGATACGTAATTTACAACAAAAAATCATAAGGACAACACCTAATACCTATTATTTTCTCTGGAACCGTTGAAAGAATGCAGGAAAATATTTACTCAAGATCCCAGCATTGCGACTTGTCCCGTGAATTTTGTAATTATTTTTAAATTTAGCACAAGGGTTACTTACACAATGAAGACATAAAAGTGTTAGAAACTGTGACTAAAAACTTTTAGCTACTTAAATTGAAGAGTATCAAGACGACTGGACAGCTACAGACTCAGTTTATACAATATACCTTCATCAGTGTTCCAGAATACCTTCAGTTCAAGAATTTAAACAAAATCTCCGTAAATTAAATTTTATAGAATTTTTGTTCTTACGTTATACGCGCATTAAATCTGTTGTTTGTTTTTATTTCAATTTTGTCCAGGAGCTTGTGGATAATAGGACACGTCTACGACTGTGGAGGAAAGAGAGATTGATCTAAAGGAGTCCCAGTAAAAAAAATGTAAAATATATTGCCATGTTATTGTCAGATGAGTTCCAAGACCAAGCCAAAAAGAAATACTATCGAATTCACTGGCTCTACTTGAAGGTTTACACATATATTACAGGGACAGGTAATATATGTGAATTGGATCAACAAGCATTCAACTGACAAATCTCAAGACTGGTTTAATTTCAGAGGGGAACAGGTCTCTTCAGTGCATATTCTAAATAAATCTCAATAAAAACTTGCATAGCTATTGTTGCTGTGTAAAAAGATTTCAGCAAAATGGCCTATTTGCCTAATGCAACTTGGATTTTCCCTTCACCAAGTAACTAAATTACCATTGCAAGAAAATATTACTTCTACTGGAACCTAGAATAGGGGTGTACTTTTCCAAGAACTGGCATGCAAGGCTTGTTTTCCGTTTGTACCGTATTAAACTAGTTTTTATTTATTTATGTTTTGCCGTGGGGAAACCTCAACCGCGTGCAAGCATGGCGGTAATAGTTTTCTTGAAGACATTTGACCAAAAGAGCTTTGCCCTTTAAAAAAACAGTAAACAAACTACAACCATTTTATCATTTTTTACAGCGCACTTTTTGGTGAAAGTAAGTCCTACCAGTTTCTGTGCGGTTTCTTTGTCACCCCAACTCCAGAAAAAGTTTTTTCAAATAATATAAATCAATGTTTTTTTAATGTAATAAATTCCATGTTCAGTTTTGTTATACTCAAAACCAGTTTTAAAAGAAAACATTTCTTTTAGTTTTCGAGAACCTTGATTTTCAAGGAAAGGTCTTGAAAAAAAGGATAGTTCTTTAATATATTATACATATACCTAAGTAGCTTAAGTTTTTAACTATTTGGAAGTGGTTTTGAATTAATTCTTGTTTGTGAATCAAGCTAAGAAAGGAAAAAAATTAATCATTCGAAGGGCCAAAACATTAAACCAAAATGATTTATTTTACCCTAGCCTATGAAAGATATTTAACTAACTACTTATACATTATCATTAGCAGGCATAACACCATTTGAATTTATTCAAAGGGAGGGACAAGATAAAGCCAGTGGTGTCAATGAAGGGACGATGGGATTTCCTACTAGATTTTGAAAACACCTTTTTTATATTTTGTTAGGACCAATAATAGTTAGGTGGCTGTAAGATGCCGGTAGTGGAGGGCATTTATGAATTTCGAAAAGAATTCTACAGCAACAACTGTTCAACAAGAAACCCTTCTCAGTTTAAAGAAAGTGAAGATGGAAAACTTCATTGGAATGAGAATGAATCAAATTCACAACTTTGAAAAATTTATCAAAGATCGCCATTTCAAAAGGCGCGCGGAAAGAGATGGACTTAAAGTGGTGAAAATGGATAGCCTATTTCCCCTATCATATAGATGCAAATCTATATTACTCGATTACTTACAAATTGAAGACATAAAAGTGTTAGAAACTGTGTTAGAAAATTATTACATACAATAAATCTGTTGTTTATTTTCCTTTCAATTTTGTCCAAGAGATTGTGGAGAAAAGAACCCGTGTATGACTGTGGGGGAAAGAGTGACTGATCTAAAGGAGTCCTAGCAAAAAAAATGTTAAACGTATAACCTTGTAATTGTCGGATGAGTCCAAAGACCTGAAAAACGAACTGAAAACTGAAAATCGTGAAAAATAGAGCCAAATTGTGGCTACGAATATGGATAGATAATGGTCGACCACTATCCGGAAATGTATTTGAAATAAAACAAGAAACTAACCGTGTGTTTAAAAAATGTCTGCGATCAAGCCGATATAAAGGGTTAGATTGTCCTACCAAAAAGAATGAATGGGATAAAGTGAATAACTCAACTAAATTAGATAATTCAGCAAATCTTAATTGCCCCATCTCACCAGATTCGTGGTATGACCACTATTCATTAATACTTTCCAAAGTGAATTATGCGGTGGACGCATTTTACTCAAAACTTCTTGATTCGGTTCTTTCGTCCTCCTTGACTCAGGCACAAGTTTTACCAGTTTCTGTTGACGATGCAATTGGATCTGTTAAGAAATTGAAATCAAGCTCTGTTTATGTTGATGGAATTAGTGTTTATCATATAAATAAATTGCCCGTCTTTGTTTTTTCATTTACAGTTGCTTTTCCAAATGTGTATTTGTTGTTCTGTTGTTCCTGATAGCTTTCTATGTGGAACTGTCACTTCCGTTCTTAAACGAGGTAATAATCCATTGGACTGTTCTTCTTACAGGCCAATCACGGTTGCTTTTAATCTTAGGAAAATTCTTGAATATATCCTACTTCCTTTCATCAATGTGAATGTTAATTTTGGGGAGAACCAGCTCGGTTTTCGGTTTGGCATTGGCTGCCAGCACGCTCACCGTGCTCTGGCTTGCCTTCTTAAAGATGCTTCTGATAAAGGGTATAGTCCTCATATTTGTGCCCTTGATCTTCTAAGGCTTTCGACAGTATTGTACATAGTCAGGCTGTTTATTCTCTTTATAGTCACTGCATTAGCCTTTCACTTATTTTTCTTCTTAATTTTTGGTATAGTAAATCTTATCTTCGATTTAAAACTAATGGTGTTCTTTCTTCTTTTATTGTCCCTGTTCGTCGGGGTGTGCGGCAAGGAGGAGTTCTTTTTAATTTTGTATTTCTAGTATCCTTCAAATATTTCTTCTATGTGTTTTGTTGGGTTAACTGATATTTCTTGCCTTGCTTATGCTGATGACATTCTTCTAACTAGCCGGTTTAAATTCAGACTATCGCAGATGGTTCATAAAGTTTCTTATTCTTTTCCTAAAATCGGTCTTTCACTTAACGTTGGTAAATATGAGTATCTTTCTTTTATTTTTCATCCCCTCCTAAACCCCTAAGTTCTAAAATTTTTTTCATCCCTCATGTAGACTCGATGCGGTGGTTGGGTATTACATTTACTAAAAATTTAAAAACTTTTCAGGAGTGTGCTGTCCGGGATGCCAAAGCAAAGATCCAGATTGGTTATTCAAAAATTGTAGCCAATCGAGGCAAATATAATCGCATTGCCCTTCGTAAACTCTATTCCGCTTTTTCTGATCATTCTGTTCTTTACCTTTCTGGGCTCTATTCTAATTTTAGGAATAAGGATTTTAGTGATATTCGAGTGGCCTATTTCTGTTTTTGTAAATATCGTATTTGTCTTCCTCTTTGGTAGAGGAATCGAAAAATAGTAAATAAGTTTTACCTTCCTAATATTACTGAGAAGCTGACTGATCTGCACGAAAGACTTTTGGGAACATCGCATAGGCGTTTGTCACCTCACCATGGTTTGATCCGTTTGTTTTATTAATTTTTATTTATTTAATGTTTATTGTTGTATAATTAATATTGGTGATTTGTTTTTTTTTTTGTTTTTTTTTTCTATTGTACTCCACTATTTATCTTGTGATGTAAGAGGGTTATAACTAAATATATATATATATATATATATATATATATATATATATATATATATATATATATATATATATATATATATATATATATATATATATAATATATATATATATATATATATATATATATATATATATATGTATATATATATATATATATATATATATATATATATATATATATATATATATATATATATATATATATATATATATGTATATATATATATATATATATATATATATATATATATATATATATATATATATATATATATATATATATATATATATATATATATATATATATAATATATATATATTATATAAATATATATATATATATATATATATATATATATATATATTTATATATATATATATATATATATATATATATATATATATATATATATATATATATATATATATATATATTTATATATATATATATATATATATATATATATATATATATATATATATATATATATATATATATATATATATATATATATATATATATATATATATATATAGTATATATATATATATATATATACATATATATATATATATATGCCCAAAGAAGGCACTTTAATTCAATCGAAATGAAAAATCTATATAGCTTTTTATGTAACGAAATATAAACGCCCCAGCAAAGTGTCTTTTTGTCCTACATATGTTACTTCTAGTGCAAATAAGCAAAAATAATAAAACATGCATATTCCAAGACAATCAATCGATTTGTGATGAACTTAAACCCTGAACTGGAGGTTTACAGCTCCCCATTTTTTAAACCAAAGAAAAGCAAATAAGCTCTATAAGAGACTTTATCCAGTATAAGCCGATAACCCAAGAAGATCTACTCCAGGTGGTAAAACCTTAAGAATCGTAAAACAGTAAAGCGAAAAATATAAAGGTGTTATTGTTGAATACTCGAAGAAGGCATTTTAATTCAATCGAAATGAAAAATTTATATACCTTATAAGGTAATGAAATAGGTCACGGCACAGCAAAGAGCAATTGTCCGGCAAATGTCACTTTTGGCGCAAATAGGCAAAAATAATAAAATATACATGTTACATGACAATCAATCGGTTTGTGATGAACTAAAATCCTGAACCGGATGTTTACAGTTCCCCATCTTCAAATCCAAAGAAAATCAAATAAGCTCAATAAGAGACGTTATCCAGAATAAGGTTATATTATAAGAATATCTACTCCGGGTGGTGCTACCTTTCAGAATCATGAAACCAAAAAAAAAAAACCATAAAGATAGACTTAGAAAACTGGTGAACAAGATTTAAAGGAGGGCGTTAAAATGAAGTAAGAATCATGAAAAAAGAATAGTAAAAAAGGTAGACATAATAGAAGTTGGTGTATTAGATATAAATAGATTTAAAGGATAGCGTTAAAATATTTTATACCTAAACCCAAGATACATAGCAAGCTTTCAAAACAACTCCTAGAGACTAAGTGTATGCAGAAATGGTTGTCACCCTCTCGTTGCCAATAAAAAAAAGTATATTCGGACAGGTTCTATAGGAAAGTTGATCCGAAAATAGTCAATAATCAGAGGACTTTCTATAAAAAATACCAAATCAAAGGGCAGGTAAAACAAATCCTGATAAGAATCGATAAGACAAAAGTTAAAGGATGGATCATGAATCCGCCTTGCACACCTGTGTTAACTTTATGCTTATATAAAACGCATAGTTTAAACAATGCGCCTTTCTAAATTAGATTAGATTAATTTACTTCAAATCGACCTAGTTAGAAATGATCAATAGGTAAATGCCCATGGGAAGGCATAAATGCACTGGCACTGGGCCGCTACTAAAAACTATTTCAACTTAGTTAAAAAATAACTTCAAAATTTCTAAATAAATTTTACGTTTCTTTTTAGCACGTACGAATGAACATTCTCATAAAGCACAGAAAAAAAAAGAAAGAAAAGAAAGGAAAAAAAGGAAAAAGAAAAATAAAAAATGGAAAAAAAGAAGATCATAACAAAAGAAAATAAATGATAACATGCATCTTCGATCTCTGAATCATGGCTGCTCACTCCCCTAACAAAAAAATATTTACTCTTTTTTTAAACTAATGCTGGTGTTCAGCCGCCTTAACACTATCTGGGCGGGAATTCCATACCCCCTGGTCCAGATGTTTCATTTGAAATCAGGCTTGACTTCCATTCTTATGCTCCGTCACCAGATTTTTAGCATTCCTTTTATAATAACCATGCAAATCATTATTTTGTCTAAAGAAATTTAAAAACAACGATGGACACACTTCTTACAAACACTGGCAGGTAAAAACTGCAGCCTGGTAGTTACGAACTCGTCCCACATCCAACACCTTTAATTTCCAAAAACATGCTACTGTATTTTTAGTTACTTTAACGTAGACCCCTATTAAACGGACTGCCTTATTTTGTACACGTCTAATACCTGTACACGTCTAAAATTATCAAAAAATTGCTAGCCCATAACACACAGCCCTACGATATATAGGGGCTAATAATCACATGATAAAGAAGTGACATCACCCGAACTGGTACGAAGTGTTTCAGTCGCCATATAGTTCCAAGGCCCCTTGTAACTTTTGATGCCACAAGATCACTGTGACGTTTCCATGACATATTGCAATATAGGTAAAAACCTAGATACCTCATTAAATTAACCTGTTCTAGAGAATTACCAGAAAATAATATTCGCCCACCGAGATCTATGAGCTTTACCAATTCGACTAAAAACCATAAAATTTGTCTTTTTTACATTAATCGCCAACAAACTTAATGACGCAAAAAACACTTGAATCATTTACTACTATATTTATTTATATTATTAATTCATCCACAGAAACACTACGAAAAGAATTAGTTATGCCATCTGCGAAACATGTAAGACACGAATCATGGAAGTAAAATCTGATAGTATCTACATAAACCAAAAAATATCTACATAAACATAAACCAACTTATTTTTTCTTTTGTCTCTTCTAAAACAGGTACGGTGGACAATTTACCTTGGATGGCGATTCACATTGTCTTGCCTTGGCTATGCCACTTAAATATGGGAAAAAAGTATGTTTAAACTTCTTTAAGGATGGGTTGCATTTGCTGTTGACCTGCTTTAAATAGGCTGCAGTTTTTTTTTTTAACTTGTTAAAAAATTACATCATAGAGATCTTCTTTATAAACAAATTTATTATGTATTTGTCTCTCTAATTTTTTCTATTCATAATGGACCCTAATTTTTGTCTTGTGCCTTGATAATGATCCTAACACTGTTGTAATCTAATGCTTGTTTGAACATCTTTTTTTTCACATGAGTTGTCATCTTGAAATTATTTCATTTGCAGTGGGATGGTGCAGAGAAACGTGGGGTTACCTGAGGAGCAAGTTTTTAAGAAACTATCAGTCAGAAAAGAAAAAAGGAGTGGTGATGGAGGAGGAGACGACATCTACATAAAATGGCCACGTTTTAGTGTACTGCGATTTTTGATCAAGTACCAGAATCCCCGACTGTAAGTAATATATTATCTTAAATGAGAACTCTAGCAATAGGTTTGAAATTCTCAAAACACTCACAAAAGTCAAGAGGTAGAGACAACAATCGTTGACAGAAATTAAAACATGTAAAAGAATATTGTTGTGAAGTGTATTTTATGGTATTTGGGTGATGCAATCGTAGATGCCTTTATTCTCCCTTTATAGGGGAGATAAACTATGGCCCTAAGGTAATTAAACTTTGGTAGCGTGCCTAAGGCTATGACCGAACTAATGAGGCGTACCGACTGGGTAAGTTCGAGGGGCTAAAGGTAGATCGTAGAGAGGTTGTCTAAAATACAATACTTTTATTCAATTTACACATAATAATTACAGATACAGATATGCTACTGGGACTGGCTGCCCCAAGTAGACCAAAAGTCTCAAAAACTACAATAATATATAATAAGATACAGACACTTACAATGATCCGATAGAATCCCAAGGTATTTCTAATGAGAAAATAAACGGACAGAGGTTCACCCTGCAAGTCAAAAGGTCTGCCTTCAGTCTCAAAAATCGGGGTATATATATGAAAAACTAACCACCTCCTTCCGGTACATTGACGCATTTAGCCAGGAAATTGGTTATTGAGCAAGTTCCCTCCAAGCCCACACATTCCACGATTTGTATCTTTATCTTAAAAAGTTGTATTTTGAAACGTTGTTTTTGCGTCTTAATATATTTTTACTCAATTAATAATTAAATAAATTAGAAAGATTTGCCACAATACTCCCCATTTAAAGAAGAATTGTCCCAATTCTCAATATTTTACTTTTAAAACAACTTAATTTCGTTTACAGCTATTATGCTGCCATCTTTGGGTCAATATGTGCATATACCCTCAATGGGTTTCCTTAGGGTTATGTTTCTGGTCCAATATAGGCCATGTTCTTTTTTTTGTCGAAGGATTTCAATTTGAAATTCATCCTTGTTTCTCTTTTTCTCTGTCTCTAGGACTGACAATTACTCTTTTACCCTCTTCATATGCATCTTCTGTTTTAACTTGAGCCCAAGCGGCTTAAACATAATATTAGTAGTTTCACTTAAATTAGATTTCAAGTTATATTAGAAAAGTTTATGAATTATTTGAGTTTAAATTTAATTCCCATTAATAATTTAATTTATCTGTGTGATGTGGTTGATATACCGTTTATTTTTCGTTTTAAAAATGCCTTGGGTAAATTACATATAACATTATTGATTTTTAAATTTTCACATATTTTTCCAGCACAAAGCATTTTCACATATTTCCAGCCATTTGGGCTAGGTAGCACATTATCTAGGCCTAAATTAAGTTCTGATTTTATCTCACTTTTCATGAACTTGTAGTAAAGTCTGTATTTCTGCTCTAGTTTCAAATATCAGTTGATCAAGTATGGTTTGGTTTCTGATGGTATGAGATGATAGTATCAGGATATATTTGAAGTGGCTTCAAAATTTGTTACTTTCCAAAAATGTGTCAAAATATGATTGAAGGAAAAATGGATCCGAAAAGATGCTACGAAAAATTTGATTTCCAAACAAATAGCTAAGACTGTATCTAAAATAAATATTCACATTAGAATACATATAAAAGCATATAGTTTTACATATATATTAGAAAGAAACACTCAACTTCGTAAAGTTTAATTACTTTTATTTACTTTTCTCTCTTTTAATTACTCCAAAAATACTATCCCGCTTAAATCGAAACATTATGTATCTTGCTGGATTATTCTTTCAAACTTAATACTAAACGGATTATTTCACAATAAAAATTATTCATACGTTGACTCGAGGTCAAACATTTACATATAACATTAAATCACTAGTTTAAACTTAAAGTTGATAAAAACATAGTATATATATATATATATATATATATATATATATATATATATATATATATATATATATATATATATATATATATATATATATATATATATATATACATATATATATATATATATATATATATATATATATTCAAGCATTAAAAAAAATACACGGTATAGATTAGCATTGGATATAATTCCAATTATTATTTTGTTAATTGCTTATGAAGTATTAATGTAGGATACTTCTTGAATGATATTAACATAAAAAAAACAAATACACAACATTTAATTCACTATATTTACATGGATAGTTTAAGATATATATATGTATATATATATATTAACAAAAGTTATGTTGATATATAACTTAATTGTTAAAAACAAATAATAATTATGTACTTTTATAATTTATTTAATCACTGCAACATTTATTCTTTGTACAACTTTTGAATAAGTCCGTCAAGACTTTTATATGACAAGTCCTAACTGTAATTAAAATATTTATAAAACAAAAGCAACTTCAACAAATAGATTTATGCACTATAACTTATAACTGTGATTAGCCTCTATATAAGGGTTTGGCAATATTTCATATAACATAACTTTTCTATTTACATTTCTATTTTTTTTTTAAATACAATGCTCTGTTTATAAAAGGTTTTCGAAATATATTTATAACAGTAGATATTTTCTCGATTACATTTGTTAAAACTATATAACTTTTCCCATATACGACTATATACATTTTGTTTTAAAACTTTGGTTCTATTTCGAACCCGCTTGTGTCATTAACTGTCATTAGCTTATAAGCCTGTTTGTTTATTCAGACTTTTGAGCTTTTCAAATTCTTTTCGAATTTTTTTTGGTACTTGAGACAGTTTTATAACGTTTTTGTCTGTAATCTCTCTTTTTTTCAGCTTTAATGTGCTTTTTAGATAAAGCTTCATTTACAGCTTAGATCTGATAAGCTAAAAAAATTTTGCTGTTCCCCTTATACCTGTTATGCCATTATCAAATGACTTTGCCTGTACTCTGAAGGTTCGCTTACCATGACTGCCTTCTGGTAGCTCCTTATAACGTTTCCAGGTCCTCTTGTCATGGCTACAGCTAAAAGGACTATTATGAACCTGAACACACAATAATTAATTATTTATATTATTGTCACTTTTTTTGATTTGTTGCCACAATTTTCTTTTGGGCTATTCTTTTATCAGAAATGTGGCCCTTCTGCACAAAAAATACCTGGCCTTCATGGCACACAGTAATTTATAGGTTCTTAAGGCTATTATGTGCCTTACTCTTAATTTTCTATGCCATGCTAGTATAATTTTCAATTTTAGTACAATTAATGTTACTTTTTTTTACTTATTTAGTACAATTTTCATACTAGTTTTGTTCGGCAAATTCAATAAGTGCGTCTAACAGAGTTTAACTGACTTCATTCAGTTTATTTTCCTTTTAATTTCGTCTGGCTATATTTTCAACTTGAACCCTTCTCTTTTTTTTGATTCGTTATTTCAATGGAGCCTAAGGGTTTTTTTCAAGTCTTTTCCCGCTCTTTCAATAAAATATGTCCTTCCTAAGCCTACATTTATATATTTCAAGTATTTTTCAAAAACCCTTAACAGGTTGTTATGCTGATTGCCCTTCTATGGCCAAATTCATTATTTCCATATTTTTAAGAGGTGGGGGGTTGGGGTTTCTAATTTTTGCAACCTGTATTTTTTTCCAGCTGATTTTAAAACATTTTTAATTAAGCTTTGCCCCGCATTTGCTAGTTCTCATTTATTCATAAAAATGTACGTTTTTACGATATCCTGATTCCCACAAAATTGTGTGGTTTTCATCGCAGACACATATTCCTTGTCTGTGGTATTTTACCAAAAATTAGTGCCTATGTCGTGCCAAATGTTGTTTAGAGATAGGGGTTATGTATTGTGGTTTCCCTATAATCTTTTATATTATTCGCGTCTGGTATTATCCTCAGTTTAATTTGCGCCTTAGTTTTATACAGTCATTGAGCGTAATTTGTCCCTTTCGTGATATTTGACTATTTTGACTATTACCCTGTTCTCCAAGTTTATGGGTTTAGTGCCCTGGAAGCGTGACTACGTCCTATTTATTTATTTATTTCTAGGACGTAGGACCCTTCCAGAACATTCAGCTCAAATCTCCTCCCAAGTTTGACTTTTATTCCTGATATACATTTGGTTAGCTTGGTGGATCCCCCCCAATGACAAGACGTTTAGCAGTTTCGTTTTTAAATGCCAATGGTCTTGTCATTGGTGTCTTTCATCTGCAATGTCCTCGCCCTGGTTATTTCCGTTAATGGTGTGTTGTGAATTTATTTAATATGTGAAATTAATTATACCCGAGAAAAATTTGTTTTACACTTTGCTATACTTTTTTAAATTTTGACCCATTTTATCTACGGCTTCTTGTTTATATATATCGTCCTTATTGGTAAGTGTTTAATTTATTATATCTTCTACTATTTATAACAAGATTACAGCTAGCTTGTACATGTAGTGGCTACCTAATGTAAACTCTTGCTGTTTTCCTATTATAATTATTTTAAAATTCTTCAAAAACATTTTTTTTCAAATTCGACTGGAAGTGTCACCTCAGAGAGTCAAAGGTTAGTAGATGGTTCGCATTTACTTAACAACGAGAGACCAGCAGTGATTGAGCTCAACTCCAAATTTGCTAGCTTCCAATGACCCTATTTCAGTAGACTAACCTCCTTCGTTTTTTTTAATTATTCCCCCAAAATATATTTTTCAATATACATATCCAAAGAATTGTCTTTTAATGCTGATTCTAAATATATAGTGTTTATTAAGTTTACCTTTATCCATATAAAGTTAGGAATTTGAACGTTAATTATTGTAATATAAACTGTATCGTCCTGTGTAATTGTTTCCGTAATATTATTTCTATTTAGTTCCTGGATACAATCTACTTGTAGGCTAATTTGAATATAAGGGACAATTGGCTTCACTCTATTTGATTTCTACTATTAGACCGTGTTTTATCTGATATACACTCTATATGATATTCGACTAAACTTTACTGATTTATAATCAGACTAGACTTGAGGATGATTCGTTATTGAGTAACCATAAGAGCGGACCAGAGTTATCAATATTAGCTATCCCAAAAGGATGCATTGCCTTCTCTGTTTGTCCTAATGTGGCTTATATTCTATGTAAACAAGCATAAAAGTTTTCACACACTGGTAGCTTTACATCCACATGGCTCGAAAGTAGCCATGGCTTAAAACTCAAATTAGAACTTTCTTCGGACGCATTTTGTACGGCTAATTCAGAATTTGAACTTTTTCTAACACCATTATTCAGATGAAGGTCCTCTGTGTAGGTAAAGGAGACCCTTTTAAGACCTATTCCCATGCCTCCATTTTCTGTGATTAACGGTTTCTTTCACCGAACTTCTCGGCTTATGCAGAGTTCCAGTCACAGCTGGGTAACAACTCTTTTTTTCTTTCTTCTGCGACTTTTGCTAAGCTTCCACATTTGTTTTCTTACTTATAAGGTTAATTTTCTCATTTTTTCCATCCCTTTCTTCAAGTACTTTAATTATATATTTATATATCTTTTCCTTCCCTTTGCTTGTGAAACTACATAACTAACCTAGTATTTGTTAGCTTTAACAAAGGTAATTCTATTGCTTATTACGTCGTAAAATGCCATATTTTCGAAGCATCTCTACTCCTAAAACACTCGGAAATGGCAGCTTCTAACCTATAATTGTTCGGACCACAATTTATGTGCTTCCTTTGCTAAATTGTAGCAGTGTTTTCCTTGAACAATAAGTCCATAGCCTGTACCTGTAGTAAGGCTGAATTAGGACCCTATTTGCTACTATTATGCCTAAAATTCTTCTATTTTTACCAGCGTTTCATCAGTCCAGCTAGACTTTTTTTTATTTACGTATTATGTTTTATTTTGTTCTTTCAATTCGCGGTACAAATACTTTATTATTTAGGTATATACGGCACTACTACACTGCAGTTATTACTAACACTAATAAAACTACTAACAATACACATACTTCTACTTG